>SDVV010041624.1:0-10417 GCA_016164225.1 Gammarus roeselii | reverse complement strand
TCCCCTTTAATCGGGTGGTCCCCCACTGCACCCCCGATTCTGTCCTCACTGATAGTTGTCTGCATCGTGTCCCGATTCTGTCTCACTAATAAAGTTGCCCTAATCTTGTCCTCGATGCCGTCCACTCCAATAGAGTGGTCAGCATCGTGTCCTCAATTACGTCCCTACTAATCAAGTCGTTCCCATCGTTTCCTCGATTCCGCTCGTGTTTATCAAGTCTCAAGCATCGTGCCCTCGGTTACGTCCCCAGTAATAGAATTGTATGTACCGCGTCCCTGTTTTCGTCCCGTTAATCGGCTCATCCCCATCGTGTATCCGTTTCCGTCCCCATTCATCGATTTGCTCTCACCGTGTCCCTGGTTCCGTCCCCATTCATCGATTTGCTCTCACCGTGTCCCTGGTTCCGTCCCCATTCATCGATTTGCTTTCACCGTGTCCCTGGTTCCGTCCCCATTCATCGATTTGCTCTTACCGTGTCCCTGGTTCCGTCCCCATTCATCGATTAGCTCGCATCATGTCTCCGGTTCCGTCCCCATTCATCGATAATCTCACATCATGTCTCCGGTTCCGTCTCGGCTCGAATAGTCCGCATCGAGTTCCTGATTCTGGACCCACTAATCGAGTCTTCCGTACCTGCCTCATGAGCGTCGCGCTGTCAAAGGCTTCTTCTGTTTACCGGAGCAAACACATCACGTGATGTAATGATATGATGGAACTTACTCCAACAAGAAGTGGCGAGCTACCGACGTCGAATAAGCAGGAGACATGATAAGACAAGCTACATGAATTGGAGGAGAGTAAGTTGTTATGTCTGTTGAATATGCGGAGATCATTGTATTTTCGGTCCTGTCAATGCAGCACAATATTCGGCAGACTTCATTCCATTGTATGATGGGTTGTATCCAGTACGCGTGCAGAAATGATGATTATCATGGATTACGTAAATTAGCGAGCAAAATTTTTTTATATATGGAAAAAACAGATTCGATTTTCCCCACGTGGAATTTATCTTCATATAGAAATTTCTTACGTTACTATGAGTGGACAAAGCCTCTTAATGGGGAATATAATCAAGTTTCCGATGAGTTCAAATATAGAGCGGTAAATGGTTTTTGAACGTTTCGCTTAGTTTTAAATCATAAACAAATTTCCGCTCGCTACTGTACATAATTAATAGAAAAATGCGGTGATTCTATCGGTTTTTGGCTGGTCTGTTTCTTCGATGTCGAAATAACAGTCCAGCCAAGAACCGATTGCATCACCCTTTGACCGAATAACTTTATTATAAGGACGACCTGCAGAACTTCGTTGTCCTCAATCGGCCCCCATTGATGCTACCGTTGTGCTCATATAAAGTTATGCCATTTATAGGAAGTCGCCATTACATTCTTTGTAACTAATTTCTATTTTTGAATGCCCTACGGTGCATTATTTAAAGTCAAATTTGTTGTCTCATCAGCCGTCACATCAAACCCGAACCGATCGTCTGCCGGAGCCGACAGAATAACCGCTGATATCGGCTTTGACAGTCTGATGGACTCATGACGTACTGACTGTTCCGGTGCGGATGACGGATTGACTGTTCCGGTGCGGTGTCGGACTACTGTTGAGGGACTGTCTCAAATGTTACATGGACTTTTTGCTTATGAACTAATTTCATTAACGATCGTTTATTCGCTAAGGGAAGTCGGACTTACATTGTTCATGAAAAGAAAGCCACGTCTCCAGTTGGATCAACTCTACGACTGATGCTTCCGAGAACATGCTCATTGCAGGACGTCTTTACTTCTAACGTCATGGCATCTTCACTCAAAGTTCCTAACACGTTCGATGTGTGTTAGGACATTCTTCCTGAGCCACAGCGAGTGCTGAAATTAAGGCCTGTATTCAGACCATCAACAGACGAGTTTATCTTATCAGAGACCTCCCCTCCACACGCATCCTGGGCCTTTCTGCCCCTATGAATGAATTGAATGTTTCATAATCTGTTAGCAACAAAATAACGAAAAGCCCTGATGACACGTGAAGTTGATTCTCTACGAATAATATACAATTGAAATTATGAACCCCAGACCTCAAAATTATACATAATTTTTCTATGCGTGCTCCATATCCTCCTAGACTCGCAGACATATCTTCCTTTTTCTCTAAGCTAGCGGGTTATTCAATTAGCAAGTGAAGGCAAACACAAAGTCTCTCTCAGCCACAGAGGAGGTTTAGTGGCAACAAAAACCATGCAAATTCGTCAAACTTCGAAACATCCCAGCAGACTGATATGTCTGCGGTCGGGTTTTTGTGTGTGAACTTGAAGCATTAAGGACTGAGCTCGACAAAGTTCTGGAAAGTGAAGAGATTGCAGGAAATGGGACAATTATACATTTTTACAGATTTCCGCTCAATGGAACTCTTCCGTTAACTCTCACTATCTAATAAGGAGGACTTCCCCGGCAGACCTTTTCGACCGCCATGAACACCCATTTGTGAAGGTGTCTGTGACTTTGAATGACACCGGATAAAACCGCTGTTGGTTTAGTAAGTTTACCAACTGCGCGGCCTGGTCCAACAATTCGGAGACCCAATGAACGAGATCACCTTATGTGATTTATACGAGTTATCAGATTTGGCTCAACTTTATAACGAACTTGTTCAGAAAGTTCGTAAACATAAATTTTTCTCCTGTGAAGTTTCAGAAGTGGACAAAAAAAGTCTTTCCCCGGCGCTGTTAGGAGTTAATCAGAGATTGTGGATAGTGAAAGGGTCTGGTCAACAGGTATTTATTATCAGTGCATTCAATTGCTGTCAAGTTTGATGATTACGTGAGGAATAATCAATGGATTTTTGTTGCTTCTGAAGAATCTTTGCTGATATGCAAGACGCAAAATGTTGATTTACAACTGGTTTGGATATACAGTTTTTGGTATGATATTTGCAGTGCGCAATGTTGAAATTCAAAAGAGATATTGAAGGCGAACCGTTTTTTAATCAATATTTTCATTGCGTTGATTTACATGTTAGAATGAGCTTATAAATATTTCCAGCCAACCATTTTGTTCCCTAAATCAAATTCTCTTATGATGCCGGCAAAGCAGAACTTAGATATAAACTCTGGACGTGCATGGCCTTCAGAGGATGAAATTTCTCCGAAATAAATTAGAAATTCACGATAAACTCACGTGCACCAAATAGAAAACATGAGTTTGATTTCACAGTAACATGTTAACGAGTGACCTGTGTTTGAAATCACAGTAGCATGTTAACGACTGACCTGTGCTTGATATCACAGTAGCATCTTAATGACTGACCTGTGCTTGATATCACAGTAACATCTTAACGACTGACCTGTGTTTGATATCACAGTAACATGTTAACCAGTGACCTGTGTTTGATATCACAGTAACATATCAACGATTGACCTGTGTTTGATATCACAGTAACATCTTAACAACTGAACTGTGTTCAAAATCACAGTAACATCTTAACAACTGACCTGTGTTTGATATCACAGTAACATGTTAACGACTGACCTGTGTTTGATATCACTGTGACATGTTAACGACTGACCTGTTTTTGATATCACAGAAAAATGTTAATGACTGACCTGTGTTTGATATCACAGAAACATGTTAACGACTGACCTGTGTTTGATATCACAGTAGCATCTTAACGACTGACCTGTGTTTGAAATCATAGTAACATCTTGACAACTGACCTGTGTTCAAAATCACAGTAACATTTCAACGACTGACCTGTGTTTGATATCACAGTAACATCTTAACGAGTGACTTGTGTTTGATATTACAGAAATATGTTAACGACTAACCTGTGTTTGATATCACAGTAGCATATTAACGACTGACCTGTGTTTGATATCACAGTAACATGTTGACGAGTGACCTGTGTTTGATATCACAGTAACATCTTAACGACCGACCTGTGTTTAAAATCACAGTAACATCTCAACTACTGACCTGTGTTTGATATCACAGTAACATCTTAACGACCGACCTGTGTTTAAAATCACAGTAACATCTCAACTACTGACCTGTGTTTGATATCACAGTAACATCTTAACGACTGACCTGTGTTTGATATCACAGTAACGTCTTAACGACCGACCTGTGTTTAAAACCACCGCAGCATCTTAACGACTGACCTGTGTTTGATATCACAGTATCACCTTAACGACTGACCTGTGTTTGATATCACAGTAACGTCTTAACGACTGACCTGTGTTTAAAATCACCGCAGCATCTTAACGACTGACCTGTGTTTGATATCACAGTATCACCTTAACGACTGACCTGTGTTTCATATCACAGTAACATCTTAACGACTGACCTGTGTTTGATATCACAGTATCACCTTAACGACTGACCTGTGTTTCATATCACAGTAACATCTTAACGACTGACCGGTGTTTGATATCACAGTAACATCTTAACGACTGACCTGTGTTTGATATCACAGTAACATGTTAACGAGTGACCTGTGTTTGATATCGCAGTAACATCTTAACGACTGACCTGTGCTGGATATCACAGTAACATGTTAACGAGTGATCTGTGTTTGATATTACTGTAACATATTAACGACTGACCTGTGCTGGATATCACAGTAACATATTAAACGACTGACCTGTGTTTGATATAACAGTAACATAATAAACGACTGAACTGTGTTTGATATTACAGTAACCTATTGAATGATTGACCTGTGTTTGATATAACAGTATCATACTGAACGACTGACCTCTGTTTGACATCACAGTATCAAATTAAACGACTGACATGTATTTGATATCACAGAATCATATTGAACGATTGACCTGTGCTGATCAAGGTATCATATCGAACGTCTGACCGGTGTTTGATATCACTAACATTTCAAACGACTGCCCTATGTTTGATATCACAGTATCAATAATCGACTGACTTGTGTTTGATAACACAGTATTAATAAACGACTGATCTGCGTTTGATACTACAGTATTAAGAGACGGCTGACCTGTGTTTTATATCACAGTATCAATAATCGACTGACTTGTGTTTGATAACACAGTATTAATAAACGACTGATCTGCGTTTGATATTACAGTATTAAGAGACGGCTGACCGGTGTTTTATATCACAGTATCAATAAACGACTGACTTGTGTTTGATAACACAGTATTAATGAACGACTGATCTGCGTTTGATATTACAGTATTAAGAGACGGCTGACCTGTGTTTTATATCACAGTATCAATACACGACCTACCTGGTTTTGATATCACGGTATCAATAAACGACTGACCTGGTTTTGATATCACGGTATCAATAAACGACTGACCTGGTTTTGATATCACGGTATCAATAAACGACTGACCGGGTTTCGATATCACGGTATCAATAAACGACTGACCTGGGTTTGATATCACGGTATCAATAAACGACTGACCTGGGTTTGATATCATAATATCTGCAAGTTACAAGTATCCAGAAGCAGTTACCCCAATTGTAATAACTGATTTCCTTGTATTGTTTTGCCCTCATCGATGCCTGAGTCGGGGCATTGATAAAGT
This sequence comes from Gammarus roeselii, assembly GCA_016164225.1. Classification (NCBI taxonomy): domain Eukaryota; kingdom Metazoa; phylum Arthropoda; class Malacostraca; order Amphipoda; family Gammaridae; genus Gammarus; species Gammarus roeselii. The sequence continues at coordinate 4,857 of SDVV010041624.1, read as the reverse complement.
TCCGCCAAGCGTCAGCCTATTCTTATTGATTGAGTGACACTCCGGATTACAATGACGTCTAGGCTCGTGGTTCTTGATGCAAAGAGACGCGTCTTGATAGCTGAGAGGAAGCCATTCCACTCATCACTTCCATCAACGATACGGAGCTTGATAGCGCGACAGTGGGTGGCAGAACACTGATAAGGATTCAACAATTAAAATGGGACCTTGTCACTGTTCAGTTAATGACAACGGAAATAGGTTATTTCGAATAAATAACACAAAACTCAGTTATATCAAGTTTTTTATGGCTTTTTGTAGTTTAAGACGTTGAATCCATTGAAATTCCATTTTGAGATTAATAAATGATTAAGAGATAGTATCCAACATGAACATTTTATGAGTTTCATGAGCCGAGTATTTTATGAACATGCAAAAACTTCAGTCCTGTTTATTGAAAAAAGTGGTGTAAAAATGTACAAATAATGTTACAAATGCATGCAATTGATCCGAGTTTTCAACTCCTGTCCTCACGACTTAGTTAATTGGTGTTCTTTTACACAAAAACACTAAGCCTAAAATCATTCGCCTTTCTTCCGAAGTTCATCAGATTCCATACACAACAACACTTTCGCAAGATTCAGTTGCCTTGATTCGTTAGGACAGCAGTTTAGACCACATTCGTCAGGACATCAGTTCAGACCACATTCGTTAGGACATCAGTTCAGACCACATTCGTTAGGACATCAGTTCAGATCACATTCGTTAGGACATCACTTCAGACCACATTAGTTAGGACATCAGTTCAGACCACATTCGTTAGGACATCAGTTTAGACCACATTCGTTAGGACATCAGTTCAGACCACATTCGTTAGGACATCAGTTTAGACCACATTCGTTAGGACATCAGTTTAGACCACATTCGTTAGGACATCAGTTCAGACCACATTCGTTAGGACATCAGTTTAGACCACATTCGTTAAGACCACGTAAGTGTCACTACTGTTGGCCAATACGCCACCGAAACTGCTTTCCTCATTATCGGTCCATTAACCAACCGAGCTTTATTAGTTCAATAGAATTTGTTCAAAAAACAACCTAGTCAACTTCAGTCAGTATAATTGGTCGGAGCTAACTTTGTCAATATTGGTGAAACGATAACCGGTTGAGCAGCTTTCAGTAAAAATTGGTTGTTCAGGATCCGACCAAGCGAACACAAAGCAAACCTTAAGCCCAGACACAAATCACAAATTTCATTTCAAACATCTACTGAGCCGAGTTGAAACGGAAGTCAAACAAACACAAACGATGGCATGATATCAAATATGGTCAAAACAATTGTGCCAGCGCGAAGAGAGGGCGGCCAATCCTAGCCCCGTGATCGCGGATGAGACAAAGTCAATTAATACCCTCTTCTGTCAACTTTTGGTCTTTGGTGCTTCTACACTTCGGAACGGTGTCTATAGGAGGCTTTGACGGCTCAACTTTGGACTTACTTGAGATAAATCCGGATAAAGTGTCCACCGCCGAGCCTGCAGTGAACAAGAACGCTGGAACTGCTCAACTTTGAGCTTTCCCCAGTCAATTCCAAAGAAGATTTCCGCTGCTGAGCCAACAGCGTGGAACAGCGCGAAGCGTTCAATGCCGACCAGCTCAAGTCCCCCGTGAGGGGAAGAAGGAGGACTGATCTGATGAACTTGTAGCTTTAGAAATTAGGTTTTGTGCTTTGCGCTAGAGGAGCATAATGTTTTTTGTATTGATTGTAAATATGAATGAAAACCCCATTGCAACAATTCATAGCGTTCATACTGAAATTTCACTCCGGCCGCATCATTCAAATCGTTGGTATGTATGAAGTATGCGTCAGATATGTTGTCAAAGCATACAAGCTGTTTTTGCCACCTATAAGAACATAGATATGGTACTTTCAAATCGCAAGTTTGAAATCTTGCAATTCCTTAATTCATCACTTGTAAGTCAAGAATTTAATAATTTTAGCCGACTTAATTGACGGGAGGCTTTTGACTGTCATCGAGTAGAGGGAGACGAGAACCAATTGAAGTCTAGCCTGCAACTCTATTCAGTAGTGTGCGTGACCTATAATATTTTATTTCCAAGACAAAATGAGCTAATTAGCAGTACACAAACCAACCAAAGACGATGAGAAGTTTCAACCCGCGTCGCTGATCAGACTTCAACCGATTGCAAACAGACTTCAAAAAAAACCAAGAACCCCTCATCAGATTTTTCGCTAGTGGACTCGAATATGGATGCCAAAATGAAACATTGATATCAAACCTAAATTTTCTGCAGAAGACTACTTGACTTGTTGAAAATGAACTCCGATACAGCACTGACGTGAGTGGCTGACAAGGTATTCTACAGTAGAGTGTTTTTTAAAGCAATATAACTTTCTTCCGGACTATTACATCCACGTCAGACATATCCAGCTATGGATGTGGTGATAAGAATTGATCGAGTGGGTTCTGATTCGCAGGTCGAGCGAGCGACATGACTGACGGCGCGCAGAGAAACGTGTCGACGTCATGGAATATGTTAACGAACTATGACGCCAGTATCGACTATAATTGCGATGCGAATAACGACACATATCGCGAAACCAGTATCGACACTTATTGCAACGCCAGTATCGACACTTATTGCGACACCGGTATCAACACTTATCGTGATACTAGCATCGACAAATATTGCGACGCCAGCATCGACACTTATTGCGACCTCTGTGCCGAGGCCAACGACACCAACCAAGCACTATCGACTTCAATGCAGTGCATCATTGCCACACATCGATACGGGCCTATTATTGCGGTACGCTGTCACTCCTGACATCCTGGTGTTTGACGCGTACAAAATGTATACCATTCCGTGGTTTGTTAATAGGAGAAATATCTGTCGATGGATGCACGGGGATACCCAAAAAATAAAAATAAACGCGGACCCCTCGAGAACTCGCATCTGATGTGAACATTTGGTTATTGATACATCTTATTGAATTTATTTAAGCGCTTCCATTACTGGTAATTTGAGAGTGTGTGAGTCTCATACGCGTCATAACAAGTTATGACTGTTGCACAACGTTTTGTAATCAGGCATTCGGTTTTATTTTTTGAACATAAAAAAAAATACATGTCCGGGATGAAACATTGAAATGTGTTTGAAAAATATTCGTTTCAAATTAATAATTAGTGTCCGATGCTATAAAATCTTTACCGATGCTGCGTACTATGCAGTTGGTCCGGATTATTTTATTGCGTTGATAATTCTACATTTTTGAGGGTTTCTCTTGTCTTTCGACTCATTCGATTTCCAATTCAAATCACTTGCCAGCAGAACGTCTTCCAGATTTTTTTGCCAGTTACTTGATGCTTAAATGTGAATGATGAGAGGGTCCCTGGTGCCGCACGGACCATTCTTGGTGGATGAGAGCCTTGCTGCAGTGGGGCATCAGTTACCCACCACTTGATTGGTGCCTCTCTCCACTGGCAGTTAAGAAGCTACAATTTCATGGGGATGATACGTTCACTTTCCACTTTATTATTATTCCGTAAAATATACAAAACGAAACACTTAACTCTGTTCTACTCCTCGTTCTCCCCCTAAATTTTATACCACCGCCTGGCATGTTCATGTCCTTGACATGGGAATAAGCGGAAGGAAGACGACCCATCGAGAGGGAATTGCCGGACTGCAAAGATATGCAGGAAATGCAGGGGGGGGGGTTGTTGAAGAAGGTAGAAACAGATAATTCGATGGTTTATTTTCCTGTTGAGTAGTTTTTTTTTATGTATAATATACTCGGAATGTACCATCTTTCCAGCAATGAATAAGTTAATGATAATACCGCAATACCTGAAGCACATAAACTTTCCATTTGGCCGTCTCAGTGTCGTACGTAATAGTAGCCACACTACGTTCTGTATGCGGTCCCATTAGACGATATTTTATATTACACTCTAATACTTTTTTAAAGTAACGATAATACAAATAGCTACTTCATAGCAGTACTTTGCCTCTAATATCTCATAAATCGTCCAGAATAGCATGACAAGGCAGGGTTTCTCACCAACAGCTGTTGGTGTGGTAGTTTTCAAAACACTCAAAGAGCGCACCCCATAATGACACCGCACAATCTTCCCGTACTACAGTCAAGTGGGCCGCACAGAGTTCTGCCCATGTGACTGTCAACCAACCGAACTTCAATCAAGTGCAAGTCAGTAAAAGTTATTATCTTGGATGCAACCCTGGAATGACTGCTCTGAACGTCCTTGCTTGGGTCACCTCAACAGCAACGAAGGGGCGATTGCCGTCCTTTCGATTCAGACCAACAGAAAAGGCTGAAAAGGATCAGCCCAGAGCACGCTCCTGTAGTAGCAACTGAAACGATGGTTATAACCATTTTAGGATAGAAAGAAGTATTTGCTGACCAGCTTTTAAATTTGTCTATGCAATTATTTATTGCTTTGTGCTAAATAAATGTATTCAAACAAATTACTCACGTTCGACAAAGAGATAGTGAAAAGATATAAATATATCAATTTGTTTGTCCCACTGTAGATGGTACATTAGCGTTTCAATAATGTGAACAATGATGAAGTGATAGGATGCGACGATCTCTTTCATCGACTGTACAGGAAACCTACCTCATAAGAACAGCAAGAATGGACTCTGGTGCAGTGCCGCATCGGCACGGCACAGGCCTCTCTCACCTCCGCTTTTCTTGATGAATAGTTTTGCTTGACGCGCGGCACCATGCTCCCGCCTTCTTTGCCGCTTCTTTTCCATGCACTTCAGGGCTGGCGATAGCGAAACGGTTACTGGGGAAGGGGATGCCACTGCTCCTTATTTTATATATATA
>SDVV010041623.1:0-10417 GCA_016164225.1 Gammarus roeselii | reverse complement strand
AGCGACCCTAACAATAGGGTTTGGAGAGGCGTGTGCCTCTCCTCCCCCCGCTCGTCTTGCCGTCTTCGAGGAAAGGTTTTTACAGAGAACGGGATTCCTAGCCCCTTCGCTCCGCCCCGTTTTGTCGTCTCCGACACGCTGGGGATTGCGGTAGCCGATTATACTCCTGGCTACAGGGCGCCCCTTTAGTCACCTTCTACGACACGCGGTGGATACGGTAGCACGATTCTAAGGCCCCGGCTACAAGACGTTCATATCCATTGGAAAAGATGAAAGGATATCCGGCAGAATTTCGAGATCCAAACAAATAAAAAACGCACAATACACGGTGACTCGTCAGCGGTTTCCCTTAAAAATATTAACATAATGGACAGCTGAACTATCACAGTAGGCTGTGAAAAAAGATACCCCAAGTAACCAATACCAGCGCTGAAAATTATATTTCCATCACCAAACGTCTCACGGCGATTGTAACCTGAAGAATGAGAATTATATTTCAACTACCTCGAGTCTGGAGGAAATTGTAACAAGAAGTTCCAAATAATTGTATATCATTGCAACAGAAGACCAACTTGAAATATTTTTTGGCCGGTTAGTAAAACAATTGTTTGAAATAAGTATAGAAAATATAAGATTTAAAGTGAACATACCCTTTCTCACATTGTCAGATACAGACGCAAGGCCGAATCCCTCAAGATGGGCGGCCGACAACAAGATGCCGATCACATTCCTCTCGCGCAATCACACGCATACCAATACTTGTCCCTTTAGGGCTAGAAATCTCTTCCTTGACATGGAATATTCGTGCTTGGGGTTGTGATGACGCATGTGCATAACTTCACATGTAGCAACATTGAATTTCATTTGCAACTTTTTTGCCCTATCAACAATTTTGTTCACGTATATTGGACCTTCTGGCACTCTAGTTCTGTTTGCACCCTTTCTCCTAGCGTATCATCTGCAAACTTGCTTATGTTCGGAAACAAGTTCACATTGAGATCGCTTGTGAAAATTATGAAAAATACTAGGCCTAAAACAGATCATTTAGGCACGCCGCCTAGTATAATATCACAGTTTGGTTCGGTAGAGTGTGTGAGAGAAGGAAGCTTCGAGTGTTGACGTGAGTAAAAGTAAAGTAATAACATTTTCAAGGAATGTCGATGCGAGCAGAATTTGTGTCCTCCTAAACGGAGAGAAATTGGAGGAAGGTCAGTGTTGTAAGTATGTGGGCTCCCGTGTGGAGAAGACTGTGCTAGTGGAAACTAAAGTGAAGTCGTGAGTGAAGAAGAGGTGTAAAGTGTTGGGTGCACTAAAGAGCGTAATGAGGTTCAGGACGTTGGGGATGGAAGCAAAGAGCGGGCTGTATGAGGGTGTCGTTGTGCCAACTCTGCTGTACGGAGCTGAGACTTGGGGGGTGAGGGCAGAGGAGAAAAGAAGGTTGAATGTCTTCGAGATGAAATGTTTGAGGAGCATGGCTGGTGTGACGCGGAGAGACAGGATCAATAACGACGGGTGCGAGCTAGAACGGGGATGGTGAAAAAGTTGGTGGACAGATTTGATTTACGTGTGCAGAGATGGTTCGGGCACATGGTGTGGATGGATGAAGGTAGATTGGGAAAAAATAGTGTTGAAGGCAGAGGCGAGTGGACGTAGGCCTAGAGGGAGACCGAAGTTTGGGTGGATGGATGGTGTAAAGCAGGCGTTAGGAAGGAAAGACTCGAGTGGGGAGGTAGCGAGAGAGGACGCACTGAATAGGCGTCAGTGGAGAATAATTGTGAACGGATGATTTTTGACACTGCCCTGATGCGCTTTCCCGCCCTTTGCACCTTGTTGAGAGACGGGATGGTCGTGGGCGGGGGGTGGGGGGGGGTCAGTCATGACGCGACAAATGTAAACAAGTCATACTGTCGGACCCTGCTGCAGACACTGACCTCGGACCGCACTCATGACCCGTGGGGTGTGTTGCAGGGTCTCCCCGCTGGACCTTTTATTGCAAAAGGGCTAAGTTGTGTGATTTAATTATGGCCTCATTTCCACCAGAGCCTCAACGCGAGTCATCTTGGTGTTTCACGCTGATTGATTGCTTGGGATGGATGGATGGATGATTATTCCTGTTATAGATCATTAACACTTTATTTTATTATTTCTTCTTTCGTGGGCTCAATTATTTTTCTCTGCCCTTTTTTCATGATGAAAAATTTTGCATTGGTTATTATTATATATATCGAGACTGGTAGAGACAAGGTGACCCAGGGAAGGGGGGTACTTGTGGGACCCGTGGGACTCGGGGGACCCAATGTTTTAAGAACCCGGGGGACTCGGAAGACCAGGAGGATTTGGGGGGACCCACTTGGACCCTTCTGGGGCCCTTTGGAACACCCTTAAGACCCTTAGGCACCCTTTGGAGAAACTGGGAGACCCTCTTGAGGCCCTTCTGAATCCTGGAACCTCTGTTCGCGTAAAACCCATGCACAGAGGAATGTATAAATGTGGATTGCTTGAGTAGATAAATTAGTTTCTACAGTCCACAGCATTGCTGACGCAAAAGAAAAGCCGCGTCGAGGCTGGTCGAGGTGCGTCGAAATCAATCGAAACATGTTGAGGCAAGTCGAGTTGGGTGCGACGAGCCGAGACTGGCCGCAATTATTCGAGACAAACCGAGATGAGCTGAGACGAGGGGACTTGACGGACCCGGTGAGCTCGGGGCACTCGGGTGACCCTCCGGGGCTCATCGGGCTCTTTCGTGACCCAGGGGACCTCTGCCCCCCCCATCTTATCCCCTTAAACAATAAGTGCGATGATAAAAAATCTGAGCAGTTTTAGCATATGATGAACCTGCCCTTTCTTTCCTCTTCACGTTCCACAATTCTGTGTATAAAATAATGCTAGTATACTTCTGCGAGAGCTCCTATTTGTGATTTTGTGAATAAGTTTTTTTTTCAGTCTGCGCTCGCTCGTGCGTGTGCGGACCATATGTAATGTCTGTGGTTGACCTTTACCGCGTAACTATAAATCTTGTGATGCGTTGCGGTTAGAGTTGATCTGATTCGTGAAGCCGTGGACCTTGTATCAATTTCGACGATACTACCTGTGCACATTGGCGTACGTACATGCTACTCTTTGATGTTCTGACGGGGTGGAGGTGGGTATTCGTTTTGTCTGAGTTTTTATCTTCCTTAATAAATCAATTGAAATGTAACCGAACTAGGCCGTGTAGTTATAAACATTGTATTGCGCTGCTGTCGGAGCTTACTTTATTCGTGAAGCCGTAGACCTTGTACCAATTTCGACGATACTATCTGTGTGCACTGGCGTGTGGGCATATTACTCATGAGGTTCTGAGGGGTTGGAGGCGGGGATTCATTTTGTTTCGTCTAAGTCTTTATCTTACCTGAATAAATAAACTGTACTAAAACAACTGAACCGCGATACTGTGAACATTGTGTTGCGTTGTTGATGCAGCTGACTTTGCCCGCGTAGCCGTAAACCTTGTACTAATCTCGACTATGCTACTCGCGGGAATAAGAGGAAACGAACTTGCGGACTCGCTTGCTAAACTGGCATCTCCTCACCACAAACAATTTTTCGCAATACATTACCGGGACTGGTTCCCTATCATCAACTTCCATATAACATCCCGATGTGATGAAATGTGGCAACAGAGTGGACAAAAAATGCTTCCAGTCAAACCCTCAGTCGGAGAATGGGAAACAAAGTTCACCAACAGAGAAGACCAAGTGTTCCTCTGTTCCTCAACCGCTTGTGCACGGGACACACGTGGATAACTCACAACCACCTGATGGATGTCGACGTAGGACCAAACGCGCCACCTTGCCCCTGTTGCCACCAAGTGGCTATCAGCGTGAAACACTTACTGATGGATTACAACGCACTCGCGGCAGCCCGACGAGCGTTCCTAAATCCCCCGTGCAACCTACAACGCCTTCTCACCGACCCAACCTACCGTAAAAAGATTATCGCTTTCGGAAAACACACCGGACAATACGAAGCTGTCTAAACCTCTGACACCTGTGCAAATGAGGTGGTCCCTCCACCTCATTACGCACAGAAACAACAACACATTTTACGAAGATACGCATCAACTCTATACTCTCTCGTACGCGCTAGTACACGATTATGCCACTTATAAAATATGTAATGACTTCATCCTGACAAAACCAATATTTTCGCACGCGAGGCCGTGCGGACTTACCTAAATCAACGACGGTCGCGCCCTACGGGGGAGCCTATTATGACTCACGTTGAGGCTCTGGTGGAAATGAGGCTCAAATCAAATTTTTGATAAGGCTATTGTTTAAGCACACACTGGAGCGCAAGCCTATGAGAATCGACGATCTGCGCGCCCAACGCGGGAGCTCACGGAGACTCGCGCTGGAGCTCCGGTGGAGTTGAACCCCTAATCTAATTTGTACTAATGCATGGCGTTGTCACCAATGTGATATTTTTTAATTGTTATGGATACGGGTGCATTAATTGGGTAGTGGTTACGTGCCCCCTTTCTGCACAGAATTGCGCCAACGCCAGGCATGTAAGGGCGACTGGAGTTCGGGTCATGGGAAAGTATGGGACTAGATGGATTTTATGTCACCGACTTGAAGAACGAGAACGCGATGGAACGCTTTCGCCGCAGCCGACAGCAGACCATCGTGTGGATAATCCGTTCGATGCTCGTAGGCCCTTCGTTGGACGGCCGAGCATGCTTAGTTAAAAGAGTGATGAAAGAAAAAACCATGTGTGACTCCACTTGTGTGCCTGACTGCCTGAAAAGTAACTGGCGAGCTATCCGAAGGTGTTGTTGTGTAAGGTTGTGTTGTATATTTAGCTATCAAGTCAATGACGAGTGATGGCATCCATTGCGACCCACATTTTTTATCGTTGAAGCCATCCGTTGTCTTTGGTATCAAGTGTTTCTAGTAGTGTGTTAGAATAGCGGAGTGGTTGGCTTAAAATGTGTGTTTTGAGGGGCGTGAGGTATGTAACGGGTAGAATGGAGAAAACCAGGTGTTCTTTTACTTTTGATGGAGTGCTGAGACGTTCGATCGGCCTGCGTAAACCTGATTCTATGAGCTGTTGGTTTGGTTTGTATTGTGGCTATGGAGCCGAATTTCTTGTGGTAGACCTCGTCGAGGGCTCAGCGTTGCGTCAGAACATTCCACATCATAGTTTTAAAGTTAATAATTTAGCAGTAAAATAATTTAGCGTAGCTAATCTTTAATAATGTTGGAATACTGATTATCACGCCGTTTCTTTCAGGTTCTTGAGTGGCTGCTGAGCCTTACTACGAAGGTGCTGTGCGACAGACGGGGCGGTAACAGCGTGCCGGAGACGGAGTACAGACTCGTGTCCACCTTCCTCGCGCGATTGCGATACACCGACGTGCTTCAAGCCATTGCCTGGAACAGGGCCTTCTAAGCGATGCCTTTTGTGTGGGACAGTACCTTCCTAGCATGGCTTTTTGCCGTGATCCGAGCCATGCATGTTGCGTGAAATGAGGCCTTTCTGGGCAAGATGTGTTAAGTGTTGCAGAATTTCTTAGGCCATGCATGCGTCAAAGAATAGGCCTCTGAAAGTGCGAACATCTACAAGCAAAATTACCTTTTGTTGACGTAGCGTGGCGTCGCTGTCATGGTAGCATCATTGCCTTGAAAGTGATGGATCCCGTAGGCGTCCGAGTTACTTTACTAGTGGGCGCCACAAATTGCATGCTGAACTAGAGTGGCAAGCAAAGCTGCAGGATGTTACAGTTGAAGCGTGCATGATTTTTTTGTCTCGTTGCGTTGAGATAGGCAATCGGGCCATCTACTTGAAGTACATACAGGCAATTTGCTTACAGTACAGGAAGCTGTGCTTGTAAATAATCTTACAATGAGTTGCTTTTTGTGATGAATATTTTAAGAATCCCAGTTGACCTTGTTACGAAGTTTATGGCGCATATTATACACTATAACTAAAACTCGGAATATATTTTTCTTGTGCGCTTTATTAATATACAGTAAACAGTGTATAACTATACAGTTCAGCCAGCTGTTGTCGCAACGATGTTCATGCACATTACACACACCTTTGGAAGAAATGTTAGCAGATGTATCTTCTGCAAGCTTATGGCTGCGGGATACTGCGTTATGTAAGTAATAAATTCATTATGCTACCAACTACATAAAATTGTACTGCCTCTTGCATTGGTATTGCCAGCTGTTACATCACCTGTGTTGCACTTTCCAGCTAATGGTATATCTTTGAATACATTAACGAAGGTTTTGCACTAAGAAAAGTGGCGGACATTTTTCAGTGCAACTTTAGCTTGCACCGTAGATTCTTCTCTTCAACTAAGTTGAAATTTCAACCTGGTATCGAGCGAATGACATAGTAGAACCGTCGTATAAAACTTATTGGAAAATTGCTTGAGAATTTTTTCGTGCGTTTTCTGTTACGATTGATTGATTGTTGTGGTCTCGCGTGTCCCTCTCCTTCCAGCTAGTTGATAGTGGTAATCTGTTACGGGGGCTGGTCATAATACTTCATCTAATTATATTTTCACATTACTTTGGTCAACTCACTCGAGGAAGATCTGTCCAAGATACTCTGATAAAGTGTCCAGTTACTGTATCTTGTCCTGCTATGACCTATTGTCAAGTGTGATTGACTTGTTTACCCTCCGATGTTGCTCTGCTTAGTTGTTACTTCTCTTGTATTTGAAACTGTTTATCCCGCGGTTATGCTTATTTTATAATTAAATTTTGTTACATCTTTCCCTAATCAGACCAATGGATCTACAAAATACAGCTTTCAAATTTTGAATTCCTGAGGTAAGCTGTAACTTGAAATCAGATATATGAGTTATGGATTTGTGTTAATCTAAGATGAAAGAAAGATTTGTACATACGTCGTGTGCATAATTCGCTATCCCGTTATTGAGCTTTGCGCAGAGGCAGTCTCGTAACCAATGAGTGACAAGTGAGTTCGAAAACACCATCGCATACAGTTCTTCGCGTCTAAGCTACAAAATTTACAAGTTTCCAGGGTATAGAAGCTTATTTTTTTGCTGTATCAAAATAAGAGCCGGTCACCGCTCTAAGCCGAATATCGTCTCTTAAAGGTTGAGGCTCCGGTGGAAATGAGGCTCAAATCAAATCCTAAGACAACTTGAGGAAGAATATTTAGAGCACCGCCATATATACACTGACGGCTCCAAAACCGCGGACGGAGTGGGAGCCGCCGCTGTGTGCGGGGACATCCCACTCTCAGCCACCCTCCCACAAGAGGCCTCCGTGTTCTTTGCGGAGCTCCACACACTCAAACTAGCCATCTCTATTGCAAAAAACAGATTGGTTCCCCAAATACGTTGTATTCTCAGACTGTCTGAGAGTCCTCACCCAAGTTAAAACACATCCCGTTCTACGTAAAATGCAACACGATCTCTTAGTGATGTCCGAGATGGGTCAGGCAGTTGAATTCTGCTGGATCCCCGGACACGCGGGAATAAGAGGAAACGAACTTGCGGACTCGATTGCTAAACTGGCATCTACTCACCAAGAACAATTTTTCGCAATACATTTACCGGTACTGGTTTCCTTTTACCAACTCCCATATAACATCCCGATGGGATGAAAAGTGGCAACTGAGTGGACAAAAAACGCTTTCAGTCAAACCTTCAGTCGGAGAATGGGGAACGAAGTTCATCAACAGAAAATTCCAAGTGTTCATCAACCGCTTGTGCACTGGACACACGTGGATAACTCGCAGCCACCCGATGGATGTCGACACAGGACCAAACACGCCACCGTGCCCCTTTTGTCACCAAGTGGCTATCAGCGTGAAACACTTTCTGATGGATTGCAACGCACTCGCGGTAGCCCGCCGAGCATTCATAAATCCCCCGTGCAACCTACAAAGCCTACTCACCGACCCAACCTACCGTGAAAAGCTTATCGCTTTCGGAAAACACACCGGACTAAATGAAGCTGTCTGAACCCCTAACACCTGTGCAAGTGAGGTGGTCTCTCCACTCCATTACGCACAGAAATAACATTTCACAAAGATACGCGTTAACTCTTTACTCTCTCGTACGCGCTAGTACGCGAATATGCCACAATTGAAATATGTACCGACTTCATCTCGAAATGACTAATATTTTCGCACGCAAGGCCGTGCGAACTTACCGGAGGCGCCTATTATGACTCACGTTGAGGCTCTGGTGGAAATGAGGCTCAAATCAAATCGGAGGACCCGGGGTTTCTGGAACCCGGAGGACTTGGAAGACCAGGAGGATTCAAGGGATTTTGTAGCTTTTTTATAAACAATACACGAGTGAATGGTGTTTAGAATTGAAATACTTTTGATCGAAATATAATTGACTGCGCAAGTTATGATGCATTTCATCAAACTGTGTGTGTGCGGCATGTGGTGTATATTATAAACTACTAAAAAGTACCTGCTCTGGCGGTGTATCATGGTTTGATATATTGCGCTAGAAATCCCGGCCACTCTAATCTCATCAAGCTTTGAGCCCCGTTCTTTTTAACCTATTAACGCTGCGAAATCCCTGTCAGTCCAATCTAATCTATTCAGGATATGATTTGTCTGAATTGAGTAGGCATTAAGTATGTCAATGCTTGCCTAATTCGTTACTGTTTGTTAACTGTACTTTCTTCTCGTTCAAAATATCATGTAGGATTTTATTTAGTTACTAGCTAACTTCGAATTTTATTCGTACGTAGAAGAGTGATCCTTCTTATAATAATAAAAAACTATATCTAGCTACAACCAATGACAACAGGCCTCACTTGGATATACTGTGATACGGTGAAGCAAAGTATTGCCTATCTATCATATTGGCTGTAATAATTGTCCATCTGTTCTACAAATTGATGTTATATTAAAGATGTAAGGTGTCTGAAACAATATACGTTTACTATATGAAACCGGATGTGTGATTTTCCATTTATTCTTCATTATGGATGGGCAGATTTTTTTTTATGTGGAATTTGAAGATCCGGCTCTCCAGACCTTCATTATGCATTTCTTCACATTTTCGAGCCTCTAGCTTCAACCCTCCCGTCCCTCCCTCTGGATACGCTCCTGGATGATACCTTTTTGGAACGGGTGTTGAGAAGTTTTCGTCCCTGAGCCATACACTAACAGAGTATACTACAGACCTGTATCTCTGCGTTGGTGTTGCTTGGCTCTGGTTTCCTCGATACCCACCGTCACGCGCGTGTTCAGGTGGGAGAGGAGAGAAAAGGGTGACTTACTTGGAGCGTGGTTGAGTGTTATGGCTGAAATCTGAATTAACTTGACGGGCTGTGTGGCAGTCAACAAATTGCGCCCTCTGGTAACTTTTTATTCTGTGGACACCAGAACATTGTTACATGCAGCGTGTATATGTCTTTCAGCCACACTGCAACGCACTAACAGACTCGTGCAGGGATGACCTCATGTGGATCATGGACTACAGTTCGGGCCAACTTATCTCGATGTTTTGTATGAGACATATGATTGGTTTTGTTTACATGTCCCTAAAAAACGCAGCGTATATATCGTGGTTCTGATATCTTGACAGTGTCTGAGGGCCAACAAACTGTACAGCGCACAGGCTGCGTCCACGTCAACACCAAATAGACGACGTGCACGAAGCCGTGTCCACCATCGAGGATATGAAACAGGTTGGGTTGAGGGACTTTCGCTGAAGTCGGGGCCCCAGACACCGCCACTGCGATTGGAGTAGAGGTAGTACGATGGTTCCGTGTTTCACTACTGGGTTTCTGAGATAGTGCCCATTGGAACAATGGCACCAACTGTTATACTAGTTTTGAATGAAAACCAATATTCGTCAATGCATAAATATGGCCTATTATTGGTATGCAAATGCTCGATTAACACAGCTATGACACCACAATGCTCTCCTCGAAATCCGTCCGGTGCAAGAAGAGCAATGACTCTAGTGCACTGAAAAGCCTTGGCACGCTAATATCAATATAATATGATCCCTCCCCAATCGCGCCCTACGGAGCTCTCTAATACCCTCCGCACACGATGTTCAAAGTTTCGAATTCCCTAAGACTTTGACGTTTGATATGATAAATATAATAATAATAATAATAATAATAATAATAAAATCTTTATTGGCAACCAACATGGGCATAGTTTTACAATTGAGACATCTTATTTTAGGGTTACAGTCAGAACAAAGTTATAAAATTACCGCACACAACTAAGAACAAGTTACGGCATACAACTCTATCCTGCCTATGCGTATAGTAATTCTCTCCATCGCCTTAACAATGACGAGGCAGCGAGCGCATCACCAGAGCAGATTGCAACGAGGATTTCATTTGGGGAGTTCATAACTCGAGTCATAAGGCTGTGTGCCGCTTTACGGAACAGTACCTTGATGTGA
>SDVV010041622.1:0-10417 GCA_016164225.1 Gammarus roeselii | reverse complement strand
AACAGCAAAAAAGTCCTGTTGAAGGACACTAAGGAGACTACCAGTGGAACAGCAAAAAAGTCCTGTTGAAGGACACTAAGGAGACTACCAGTGGAACAGCAAAAAAGTCCTGTTGAAGGACACTAAGGAGACTACCAGCGGAACAGCAAAAAAGTCCTGTTGAAGGACACTAAGGAGACTACCAGTGGAACAGCAAAAAAGTCCTGTTGAAGGACACTAAGGAGACTACCAGTGGAACAGCAAAAAAGTCCTGTTGAAGGACACCAAGGAGACTACCAGCGGAACAACAAAAAATTCCTGTGGAGTAACACTTTGGAGACTACCAGCGGAACAGCAAGTAAATCCTGTTGATTAACACTGAGGAGACTACCAGCAGAACAGCAAGAAAATCATGTTGAGGAACAATATGGCGACTGCAAGCTGAACAGCGCGGAAGTCATGCGTTCTAAGAACCAATAAGTCTAAAAAAGCGAGGTTTAGCCACTCACTGCGCGAAGTAGATGACGACACCCATGATGAAACCAAGCACGATAAGCAGGCACGACTCGGGCACCTTGCTCGACAGCCACGCCAGCTGGTGGAAGCCTGCGGGCACAGGTGGCTTGATGCAGTCACTGTTCAGCAATAGTGCAGGTAGTGCTAACAACGCAGGAATAGTGCTAACAACGAACGAATATTGCTAATAACGCAGAAATAGTGCTAACACGAACAAATATTGCTAATAACGCAGGAATAGTGCTAAAAACGAACGAATATTGCTTACAACGCAGGGAAGAAAATAACTTGATCCATGACCATTATAGATACTTTGAAAATGTGACTTGATACTTTGCACTTCAGCGCGGAACAGGATGATTGTATTTTAATGACATTCAAGTACTTGTTACATGCAGTGTACTTCAGATGATAGCCTGATTGTGAGGCAATCAATCATCGTGAGGTGTGTTTACTGCGAATAAATCACTTGGTCGTTGATGTCGGCTTTGCTTTGCTTGTATCACTAATTGGGCTACTGCTCACATCTCGTAAGAGTGTTGCAGCAGTAATAAGGTGGATTGGCAACATTGATTCAGGTGTCCGTAATTGCTTTTCAATTTTCAAGAACGGATAGCGTACTTGAACGCTAATGAAAGATCGATGGTTTAATAATTTGATTTTTACTTGAGAAATCCGAGACTAAAGCAGCCAAATTACATAGTGTCCAGACACCAATTGCATAGTGTTCAGACACCAATTGCATAGTGTCCAGACACCAATTGCATAGTGTTCAAACACCAATTGTATAGTGTTCAAACACCAATTGTATAGTGTTCAGACACCAATTGCATAGTGTTCAGACATCAATTGCATAGTGTTCAGACACCAATTGCATAGTGTTCAGACAACAATTGCATAGTGTTCAGATACCAATTGCATAGTGTCCAGACGCTAATTGCCTAGTGTTCAGACACCAACTGCATAGTGTTCAGACACCAATTGCATAGTGTTCAGACACCAATTGCATATTGTTTCGACACCAATTGCATAGTGTCCAGACGCCAATTGCATAGTGTTCAGACACCAAGCGCATAGTGTTCAGACACCAATTGCATAGTGTCCAGACACCAATTGCATAGTGTCCGGACACCAATTGCATAGTGTCCAGACACCAATTGCATTGTGTCCAGACGCCAATTGCATAGTGTTCAGACACCAATTGTATAGTGTTCAGATACCAATTGCATTGTGTCCAGACGCCAATTGCATAGTGTTCAGACACCAATTGCATAGTGTTCGGTCACCAATTGCATTGTGTTCAGACACCAGCTGCTTAGTGTTCAATACCAATTGCATAGTGTTCAGACACCAATTGCATAGTGTTCAGACACCAATTGCATAGTGTTCAGGCACCAATTGCATAGTGTCCAGACGCCAATTGCGTAGTGTTCAGACACCAATTGCATAGTGTTCAGACACCAATTGCATAGTGTTCAGATACCAATTGCATAGTGTTTAGACACCAATTGCATAGTGTTCAGATGCCAATTGCATAGTGTTCAGACACCAAGTGCATAGTGTTCAGACACCAATTGCATACTGTTCAGACACCAATTGCATAGTGTTCAGACACCAATTGCAAAGTGTTCAGACCCAAATTTCATAGTGTTCAGACACCAATTGCATAGTGTTCAGACACCAATTGCAAAGTGTTCAGACCCAAATTGCATAGTGTTCAGACACCAATTGCATAATGTTCAGACACTAATTGCATAGTGTTCAGACACCAATTGCATAGTGTCCAGACACCAATTGCATTGTGTCCAGACGCCAATTGCATAGTGTTCAGACACCAATTGTTTAGTGTTCAGATACCAATTGCATAGTGTCCAGACGCCAATTGTATAGTGTTCAGACACCAATTGCATAGTGTTCAGTCACCAATTGCATAGTGTTCAGACACCAGCTGCTTAGTGTTCAATACCAATTGCATAGTGTTCAGACACCAATTGCATAGTGTTCAGACACCAATTGCATAGTGTATAGGCACCAATTGCATAGTGTCCAGACGCCAATTGCATAGTGTTCAGACACCAATTGCATAGTGTTCAGACACCAATTGCATAGTGTTCAGATACCAATTGCATAGTGTTCAGACACCAATTGTATAGTGTCCAGACACCAATTGCATAGTGTCCGGACACCAATTGCATAGTGTCGAGACACCAATTGCATAGTGTCCAGACGCCAATTGCATTGTGTTCAGATACCAATTGTATAGTGTTCAAATACCAATTGCGTAGTGTTCAGACACCAATTGCATAGTGTATAGGCACCAATTGCATAGTGTCCAGACGCCAATTGCATAGTGTTCAGACACCAATTGCATAGTGTTCAGACATCAATTGCATAGTGTTCAGACACCAATTGCATAGTGTTCAGACAACAATTGCATAGTGTTCAGATACCAATTGCATAGTGTCTAGACGCCAATTGCATGGTGTTCAGACACCAATTGCATAGTGTTCAGACACCAATTGCATAGTGTTCAGACACCAATTGCATAGTGTTTAAACACCAATTGCATAGTGTCCAGACGCCAATTGCATAGTGTTCAGGCACCAAGTGCATAGTGTTCAGACACCAATTGCATAGTGTTTAGACACCAATGGCATAGTGTTCAGACACCAATTGCAAAGTGTTCAGACCCAAATTGCAAAGTGTTCAGACACCAATTGCATAGTGTTCAATACCAATTGCATAGTGTTCAGACACCAATTGCATAGTGTTCAATACCAATTGCATAGTGTTCAGACACCAATTGCATAGTGTTCAGGCACCAATTGCATGTGTTCAGACGCCAATTGCATAGTGTTCAGACACCAATTGTATAGTGTTCAGATACCAATTGCATAGTGTCCAGACGCCAATTGCATAGTGTTCAGACACCAATTGCATAGTGTTCAGTCACCAATTGCATAGTGTTCAGACACCAGTTGCATAGTGTTCAATGCCAATTCCATAGTATTCAGACACCAATTGCATAGTGTTCAGACACCAATTGCATAGTGTTCAGGCAAAAATTGCATAGTGTTCAGACACCAATTGCATAGTATCCAGACGCCAATTGCATAGTGTTCAGACACCAAGTGCATAGTGTTCACACACCAATTGCATAGTGTTCAGACACCAATTGCATAGTGTTCAGACACCAATTGCATAGTGTTCAGACAGCAATTGCATAGTGTTCAGACACCAATTGCATAGTGTTCAGACACCAATTGCATAGTGTTCAGACAGCAATTGCATAGTGTTCAGACACCAATTGCATAGTGTTCAGACAGCAATTGCATAGTGTTCAGACACCAATTGCATAGTGTTCAGACACCAATTGCATAGTGTTCAGACACTAATTGCATAGTGTTCAGACACCAGTTGCATAGTGTTCAGACACCAATTGCATAGTGTTCAGACACCAATTGCATAGTGTTCAGACACCAATTGCATAGTGTTCAGACACAAATTGCATAGTGTTCAGACAGCAATTGCATAGTGTTCAGACACAAACTGCATAGTGTTCAGACAGCAATTGCATACTATTTAGACACCAATTGCATAGTGTTCAGACACCATCCTCACCCACTTGAAACGAAGAGCAGCCTGATCAGAGTTAATTTTCATCTGCGATTCAATTATTCCGTACCACTGAAGCCATACCACGAAAGAGGGCCGATAAAGCATAATCTCTGCTAACATTTTTCGTTGCCATACACATTGTTCATCAATAGAACACTCGTTGCGTGAATCTGTATGGTTGGCACGTTGTGTAGGGTAGCAGGACAATCTGTATGGTCGGTGAGTTGTGTAGGGTAGCAGGACAATCTGTATGGTCGGCATGTTGTGTAGGGTAGCAGGACAATCTGTATGGTCGGCATGTTGTGTAGGGTAGCAGGACAATCTGTTTGGTCGGCGAGTTGTGTAGGGTAACAGGACAATCTGTATGGTCGGCATGTTGTGTAGGGTAGCAGAACAATCTGTATGGTCGGCATGTTGTGTAGGGTAGCAGGACAATCTGTATGGTCGGCACATTGTGTAGGGTAGCAGGACAATCTGTATGGTCGGCATGTTGTGTAGGGTAGCAGGACAATCTGTATGGTCGGCATGTTGTGTAGGGTAGCAGGACAATCTGTATGGTCGGCGAGTTGTGTAGGGTAGCAGGACAATCAGTGTGGTCGGCATGTTGTGTGGGGTAGCAGGACAATCTGTATGGTCGGCATGTTGTGTGGGGTAGCAGGACAATCTGTATGATCGCACGTTGTGTAGGGTAGCAGGACAATTCACAAATCTCTAATGAAGCATGGCTCATCAATTGACGATCCTGCTCTAATGATAGTAGACCTATGGTCACACTAGGTAGATCTATGGTCACACTAGGTAGATCTATGGTCACACTAGGTAGATCTATGATCACACTAGGTAGATCTATGGTCACACTAGGTAGATCTATGGTCACCCTAGTGCCATCACGTTGGAACACAATCCACTGTGTCATTTTGAAATAATAACTCCAAGGATAGGCTGTTGTGGACAGAAGGACGATATCCTCCTTTTGGGGTCACATTTCCCGCAATAGTGAGGACTCATTCTCTGTGTGAAGAGGAGGCTTAGAGGAGCTCTCATTCTCTGTGTGAAGAGGAGGCTTAGAGGCGCTCTCATTCTCTGTGTGAAGAGGAGGCCTAGAGGCGCTCTCGTTGTCTGTGTAAAGAGGAGGCCTAGAGGCGCTCTCATTCTCTGTGTGAAGGGGAGGCCTAGAGGCGCTCTCATTCTCTGTGTGAAGAGGAGGACTAGTGGCGCTCTCGTTCTCTGTGTGAAGAGGAGGCCTAGAGGCATTCTCATTCTCTGTCTGAAGAGGAGGCCTAGAGGCGCTCTCATTCTCTGTGGGAAGAGGAGGCTTAGAGGCGCTCTCATTCTCTTTGTGAAGAGGAGGCTTAGAGGCCCTCTTATTCTCTGTGTGGAGAGGAGGCTTAGAGGCGCTCTCATTCTCTGTGTGAAGAGGAGGCTTAGAGGTGCTCTCATTCTCTGTGTGAAGAGGAGGCTTAGAGGCACTCTCATTCTCTGTGTGAAGAGGAGGCTTAGAGGCGCTCTCATTCTCTGTGTGAAGAGGAGGCTTAGAGGTGCTCTCTTTCTCTGTGTGAAGAAGAGGCTCAGAGGCCCTCTCATTCTCTGTGCAAAGATGAGGCTTAGAGGCCCTCTCATTCTATGTGAAGAGGAGTCATGGAGGCCCTCTCATTCTCTGTGTGAAGAGGAGTTTTCGAGGCGCTCTCATTCTCTGTGCGAGGAGGAGGCCTTGAGGCACTCTCATTCTTTGTGCGATCAGGAGACTTAGAGGCGCCCTCATTCTCTGTGTGAAGAGGAATCATGAAGGGCTCTCTCATTCTCTGTGTGAAGAGGAGAATTAGAAGCATTTGTATTCTCTGTGTGAAGGGGAGTATTAGAGGCCCTTTCATTCTCTGTGTGAAGAGGAGGCTTAGAGGCGCTCTCATTCTATGTGTAAAAAGGAGGCTTAGAGGCGCTCCCATTCTCTGTGTGAAGAGGAATCATGGGGGCACTCTCATTCTCTGTGTGAAGAGCACACTTAGAGGCATTCGTATTCTCTGTGTAAAGGGGATTATTAGAGGCCCTCTCATTCTCTGTGTGAAGAGGAGGCTTAGAGGCGCTCTCATTCTATGTGTGAAAAGGAGGTTTAGGGGCGCTCTCATTCCGTGTGAAGAGGAGTCATGAAGGCACTCTCATTCTCTGCGCGAAGAGGAGGCTTGGAGGCCCTCTCATTCTCTGTTCAAAGAAGAGGCTTAGAGGCCCTCTCATTCTATGTGAAGAGGAGTCATGGAGGCCCTCTCATTCTCTGTGTGAAGAGGAGTTTTCAAGGCGCTCTCATTTTCTGTGCGAGGAGGAGGCTCAGAGGCACTCTCATTCTGAGTGAAGAGGAGTCATGGAGGCCCTCTCATTCTCTGTGTGAAGAATAGGCTTAGAGGCCCAATCATTCTCTGTGTGAAGAGGAGGCATAGAGACGCTCTCATTCTATGCGTGAAAAGAAGGTTTACAGGCGCTCTCATTCTGTGTGAAGAGGAGGCTTAGATACCCTTTAATTCTCTGTGTGAAGAGGAGGCTTAGAGGTGCTCCCATTCTCTGTGTGAAGAGGAGGCTTAGATGCCCTCTCATTCTCTGTGTGAAGAGGAGGCTTAGATGCTCTCTCATTCCCTGTGTGAAGAGGAGGCTTAGAGGCCGTCTTATTCCTTGTGTGAAGAGGAGGCTCAGAGGCGCTCTCATTCTCTGTGTGAAGAGGAGGCTTAGAGGCGTTCTCATTCTCTGCGTGAAGATTAGGCTTAGAGGCGCTCTCATTCTCTGTGTGAAGAGGAGGCTTAGAGGCACTCTCATTCTCTGTGTGAAGAGGAGGCTTAGAGGTGCTCTCTTTCTCTGTGTGAAGAAGATGCTTAGAGGCGCTCTTATTCTCTGTGTGAAGGGGAGGCTTAGAGGCCCTCTTATTCTCTGTGTGAAGAGGAGGCTTAGAGGCCCTCTCATTCTCTGTGTGAAGAGGAGGCCTAGAGGCACTCTCACTCTTTTTGCGATCAGAAGACTTAGAGGCGCCCTCATTCTCTGTGTGAAGAGGAATCATGGGGAGCACTCTCATTCTCTGTGTGAAGAGGAGAATTAGAGACATTTGTATTCTCTGTGTGAAGAGGAGTATTAGAGGCCGTTTCATTCGCTGTGTGAAGAGGAAGCTTGGAGGCGCTCTCATTCTACGTGTAAAAAGGAGGCTTAGAGGCGCTCCCATTCTCTGTGTGAAGAGGAATCATGGGGGCACTCTCATTCTCTGTGTAAAGAGGAGGCTTGGAGGCCCTCTCATTCTCTGTGGAAAGAGGAGGCTGGCTTAGAGGCCCTCTCATTCAATGTGAAGAGGAGTCATGGAGGCCCTCTCCTTCTCGGTGTGAAGAGGAGGTTTCGAGGCGCTCTCATTCTCTTTGCGAGGAGGAGGCTCAGAGGCACTGTCATTCTGTGTGAAGTGGAGTCATGGAGGCCCTCTCATTCTCTGTGTGAAGAGGAGGCTTGGAAGCCCTCTCATTCTCTGTGTGAAGAGGAGGCTTAGAGGCCCAATCATTCTCTGTGTGAAGAGGAGGCATAGAGACACTCTCATTCTATGTGTGAAAAGAAGGCTTATAGGCGCTCTCATTCTGTGTGAAGAGGAGGCTTGGAAACCCTTTCATTCTCTGTGTGAAGAGGAGGCTTAGAGGTGCTCCTATTCTCTGTGTGAAGAGGAGGCTTAGATGCCCTCTCATTCTCTTTGTGAAGAGGAGGCTTAAAGACTCTCACTCTCTGTGGGAAGAGTAGGCTTAGATGCCCTCTTATTCTCTGTGCGAAGAGGAGGCTTGGATGCCCTCTCATTCTCTGTGTGAAGAGGAAGCTTAGATGCCCTCTCATTCTCTGTGTGAAGAGGAGGGTTAGAGGCCGTCTCATTCTCTGTGTGAAGAGGAGGGTTAGATGCCCTCTCATTCTCTGTGTGAAGAGGAGGCTTGGAGGCCCTCTCATTCTGTGTGAAGAGGAGGCTTGGATGCCCTCTCATTCTCTGTCTCAAGAGGAGGCTTAGAGGCCTTCTCATTCTCTGTGTGAAGAGGAGACTTAGAGGTGCTCTCATTCTCTGTGGGAAAAGGAGGCTTAGATGCCCTCTCATTCTCTGTGTGAAGAGGAGGCTTAGATTCCCACTCATTTTCTGTGTGAGGAGGAGGCTTAGATTCCCTCTCATTCTTTGTGTGAAGAGGAGGCTTAGAGGCTCTCATTCTCTGTGTGAAGAGGAGGCTTGGAGGCGATCTCATTCTCTGTGTGGAGAAGTGGCTTAGACTCCTTCGCATTCTCTGTGTGAAGAGGAGGCTTAGATTCCCTCTCATTCTCTGTGTGAAGAGGAGGCTTAGAGGCACTCTCATTCTGTGTGAAGAGGAATCATGGAGGCCCTCTCATTCTCTGTGTGGAGAGGAGGCTTGGAGCCCTCTCATTCTCTGTGTGAAGAGGAGGCTCAGAGGCCCAACCATTCTCTGTGTGAAGATGAGGCATAGAGACACTCTCATTCTATGTGTGAAAAGAAGGCTTAGAGGCGCTCTCATTCTGTGTGAAGAGGAGGCTTAGTGACCCTTTCATTGTCTGTGTGAAGAGGAGGCTAAGAGGTGCTTCCATTTTCTGTGTGAAGAGGAGGCTTAGATGCCCTCTTATTCTCTGTGTGAAGAGGAGGCTTAGATGCTCTCTCATTCAGTGTGTGAAGAGGAGGCTTAGAGACCGTCTTATTCCCTGTGTGAAGAGAAGGCTCAGACGCCCTCTAATTCTCTGTGTGCAGAGGAGGTTTAGAGGCCCTCTCATTCTCTGTGTGAAGAGGGAGCTTGGTGGCCCTCTAATTCTCTGTGTGAAGAGGAGGCTTACATGCCCTCTCATTCTCTGTTTGAAGAGGAGGCTTAGAGGCCCTCTTATTCACTGTGCAAAGAAGAGGCTCGGAGGCCCTCTCATTCTCTGTGTGAAGAGGAGGCTTAAAGGCTCTCTCATTCTCTGTGTGAAGAGTAGGCTTAGATGCCCTCTTATTCTCTGTGCGAAGAGGAGGCTTAGATGCCCTCTCATTCTCTGTGTGAAGAGGAAGCTTAGATGCCCTCTCATTCTCTGTGTGAAGAGGAGGGTTAGAGGCCCTCTCATTCTCTGTGTGAAGAGGAGGGTTAGATGACCTCTCATTCTCTGTGTGAAGAGAAGGCTTAGAGGCCGTCTCATTCTGTGTGAAGAGGAGGCTTAGATGCCCTTTGATTCTCTGTCTAAGAGGAGGCTTAGAGGCCTTCTCATTCTCTGTGTGAAGAGGAGGCTTAGAGGTGCTCTCATTCTCTGTGTGAAGAGGAGGCTTAGAGGCGCTCTGATTCTCTGTGGGAAAAGAAGGCTTTGAGGTCCTCTCATTCTCTGTGGGAAAAGGAGGCATAGATGCCCTCTCATTCTTTGTGTGAAGAGGAGGATTAGATTCCCACTCATTCTCTGTGTGAGGAGGAGGCTTAGATTCCCTCTCATTCTCTGTGTGAAGAGGAGGCTTAGAGGCCCTCTCATTCTCTGTGTGAAGAGGAGGCTTAGAAGCGATCTTATTCTCGGTGTGGAGAGGTGGCTTAGACTCCCTCTCATTCTCTGTGTGAAAATGAGGCTTCGATTCCCTCTCATTCTCTGTGTGAAGATGAGGCTTAGAGGCCCTCTCATTCTCTGTGTAAAGAGGAGGCTTAGAGGCCCTCTTATCCTCTGTGCGAAGAGGAGGCTTCGACTCCCTCTCATTTTCTGTGTTACGAGGAGGCTTAGAGGCCCTCTCATTCTCTGTGCAAAGAGGAGGCTTAAAGGCCCTCTCCTTCTCTGTGTGCAGAGGAGGCTTAAATGCCCTCTTATTCTCTGTGTGAAGAGGAAGCTTAGGGGCGCTTTCATTCTCTGTGTAAAGAGGAGGCTTGGAGCCCCTCTCATTTGCTTTGTAGTATACTGCATGGTTGCCGGAGCCCTTCTCTCAATGATTAGAGAAGGGCTTCGGAGGCCCTCTCACGCAATCAGGGCCACAGTGACTCATCGGCTGTACACTACATGCTATCTACGCATACGTAATCAGGGCTATAGTGTCTCATCGGCTATACACTACATGCTATCTACGCATACGTAATCAGGGCTAAAGTGACTCATCGGCTGTACACTACATGCTATCTACGCATACGTAATCAGGGCTATAGTGTCTCATCGACTGTACACTACATGCTATCTACGCATACGTAATCAGGGCTATAGTGACTCATCGGCTGTACAATACATGCTATCTACGCATACGTAATCAGGGCTATAGTGACTCATCGGCTGTACACTACATGCTATCTACGCATACGTAATCAGGGCTATAGTG
>SDVV010041621.1:0-10417 GCA_016164225.1 Gammarus roeselii | reverse complement strand
TAGACTAAATTTGATGTGATGTTGTTGCTTTGTTTGTGTTGTCAGCGGTTGTGTGCAGTTGTTGACTGTCTTCATTGTTTTGTTTTCTTTGGACCTATTGAGCGCATTCCGACCAGCGTCCTGCTGCAGTACTTGTACAGTGCTGTTCATTTTGATTGCTGGCGCGCTGAGGTGTACTGCCTCCCATGCCTGCGTGCCCTGTTGGCGGGGCTGTTGGGGCTGTGGGGGGCTGCAAAGGTGAGATACAAAGGTGAGATATAATGACATTGGGATGTAAATGACCCAAAATAATGATGCCACAGCTGATTTCAAACGCGTAACCGATTTTATAATGACCTGATGTTTAAAACACATGTGACATGTCTAGGCCTAAGTGTTAATTTATGTTCAACACCCATGAACAGTCTTTTTTTATTATATTTTTTATAACAATACCTTACCTAGCATGCCTTGTATTCATGTTAATGCAATTAGTTGGCTATAGAATATCAAATTATTAAAAAGATTGTTTTATCGTAATATTTCCTAGCTACTTTAGGGTCATAAATAGTTCAGGATGTTGAAAAATTACTTCCAGTAATGTTTGTTTGCAATGATTGAAGAAAAACTTTGTTACCCGCAGTGGAATTGGGGGGAAAAAAAACTTTGACAGTCGAGTATGACTATAGTAAAAGATGCACATCAAAAAGACCTGTCACAGATGTAATATTCAACTTGACATTTTATTTTAAGCAACTGATATGTACTAATATAGCATGCTCTTTCTATTGGTACTCTCAGACTTATAATTTGGGTTTCAGTTGTTGATATATGGGGGGTGCGAGGAACCACCCCATTAGGTGCGGGAAATCACCCCCCCATTGGGGGCCATAGCCCGCCACACATTTTGTTCATGATAAAAAAAAATTGGTTGATGATAGAATGTTGAAACTTACAGTGCTTCATGGTCCTAATAGTAGCTAAACACACAATAAATACGAAGTTTCTCGGTCCTGTACTTTTTAAAAAAATTTGAAGTGTGCAAAAAATGGGGGAAGTCACCCCGGTTTACACTAATTGATAACTAACATTACTGGAAGTAATTCCTCCACATCCTGAACTAATTATGACCCTGAAGTATCAGTAAATGAGCAAATGTATATTACAAAAGGCATTCTTTTGTAATATATTCATTTCTTCAATTCATTCCAAGGCATGCTGGGCAAGGTATTGTTATCTTGATATGATTGTTCGAGAATGATTGTTCGAGAGTGTTAAACATAAATTGTCACTTAGCTAGGCCTTGACTAGTCACCATGTGTTTTAAACACTGGGTCATTATAAAATTTATTACACATTTTGATATTTACCTGTGGTATAATTATTTTGGGTCATTTACTTCCAGATGTCATTATATGTGTGAAGAATTGCATTTAATTACTCTTCATTAAATAAAAAACATAGATATTCATCAGCAAAATTGGTGTGGGGGAATTGCCCCTGATTGTTTTTATACCTGGGGTGATTCCCCACAGTTGTAAATTTGTAGCGTCAACCGGGGTGACTCCCCGCATTTTCCGCATATTTTGAAATAACTCAAAAAGTACGCAGCCAAGAAACTTTGTATTTACGGTGTGTATAGCTACTATAATGATCATGAAGCACCGTAAGTTTCAACATTATCATGAACCAAAAATAAATTATTTACGAAAAAAATGTGCGGAGAACTATAGCCACCAATTGGGGTGATTTCCTGCACCTAACAAGGTGATTTCCCGCATTTATCAATAATTGAAACGCAAATTGAAAGTTTAAGTGTACCAATCAAATGAACATGCCTATATTAGTATATATCCTTTGCTTAAAATAAAATGTCAAGAAAAATATTACGTCTGTGACAGGTGTTTTTGATGCTCGTCTTTAGCTGCCGTCATACCAGACTGTCAAAGGATTTTTTTTCCTGATTTTTTTATTTTTTTTATTGTAATCTAACTGGGAGTCATTTATCGACATCCTAAACTAATTATGACTCCTAAGTATCAGTAAATGAGCTAATATTACGTAAAAACTATCTTTTTAATAATACAATATAACAAATAAAATATGTATTTTGTCAATTCTATAGCAAACTTATTGCTCTTATATGAATACAAGTCATGCTAGGTAAGGTATTGTTATCTTGATATGAAAATATGATGAAAAATATTGTTCCTGGGAATTAAACATAAGCTAACACTTAGGCCTAAACTTGTCACCATGTGTTATAAACATAGGGTCACTATAAAATTAGTTACGCATTTTGAAATATGCTGTGATGTCATTATTGTAGGTCATTTACTTCCAGATGTCATTTCAAGTGCAAAAAAATGTATTTAACTCCATTGCATCAAAGAAAAACCCGGATATTTACCAACAAAATAGGTGCGGGGAATCTCCCAGATTGTTTTATCCCTTTGGTGATTTTTCATCAATTCTGTGCGCATATCAAATTTCTAAAAGTAGCTGATACTTACTACCCGCACCCCTTCAAAAGGGGGGTGCGGGAAGTCAACCTGAGTTGCCAACCATGGGGAGTCCCCCCAGTCGACGCAATATATCAAAAAAAGTTTACCATTCCTTCCAAAATCATTCTTACACAACAAGCTACAACATATTCCAAGTATCACCACCAAATTTGGCATTAATCCAATGAAAACTATAGCCACAGCATCAAAGTTTGCAGAACCTAGATCTCTCCTGGTGAAATTATCTGGGACCTGAAAAACACACCTTCACTTTGGCAATTTATGATACATTCTATGCGCATATCAAACTTTTCCAAGTAGCTGATACTTACTAACAAAGACCTACTCTTCAAGTCCCTTAGTCAAATAGTGACATTTCTGAAGTTTTGGTGCCCAAAAGGGGGGCGCGGGGAGTCATTCTGTGTTCCCGACAGTGGGGAATCCCCAAGGTCAACCCTACTAAATTATTTTATAAATATATATATAAGTGGTTCAAAACCCCCCAAGGGCTCAGCCTACCCAGTTGTCAGGTGCACCAATCCAAGAGAGGCCAGCACAGCCATGCTCACAAGGACCTACAAATACTCCGCAGAACAACAACGGGAAGATGCTGAAAGGGATGTGCACCATTGGCTTCCAAAGAACAAACTTGAAGCCACTTGCATGAAAACCCAAAAAACAACTACAACCCCACAGAAAACCACAAAAGCAAATACATACACATATATAAAAAGGAGAGAAACAAACAACAGGGTGAGTTACAACCACAGACTTTCCAACAGGACTGGGAACGCATGACCTTAGCACTCAAACAACCTATTCCCCACAAACTCAGCCAACCCCACCTTGTAAGCAGAAATAGTAGCAGACTCAATAACAGCAACAGACAGTTCATTCCATATCCTAATACATCAAACATTAAAAAATCTCCTTGCCACATCCACTGAGCAGCGAGGCATCAAGAGTTTGTGCTGATGTCCCCGCGTCCTACCATCCAGCAACCTTTGGAACAGAATGGACAAATTAAAACCCTCAGTGTCACAACACAGAATTCTCCAATACTTCATGAGGTCACTTCTCAGTAACCTGCCCTTGATTGAAAACAAATTTAGAGCTATCAGTCTGTCATGGTAGGACATCTCACAGACCATGCACCTGTTTAGTCCACCTCCTCTGAACAGACTCAAGCAACTTCACATCCTGGACATGTGGGCCTGACATGTGCCACAAAGAGCTTGCTTCAAAATTCCTATGCAAATATATTGATAAACTTGTTCTTAACCAAATCAGATAAATGATCACTTGCCTCTTTCAATTTCTCTTCAAGTTTGTGAGAATATTCTCTCAAATCAGTGCCAGAAGTAAGGGCTTCTTGTATAACAGCATCTCCTAGTACTGCTTTTTCGTTCGGTTCATTGCTGTTGTTATTGTCTGAATTCTTCATGACTTAAATGAGTATGAATATCGACAACGGCGGTGCCGCAGTACAACCTCGGCTGCCAGTGCCACCTGACTAATCAGAGAAAAACAGACATGGAACTCAACTATCGGGAAAGCCAAAAGCACGTCGGCGAACGATTTTTATCACGTACATTTCGAGAAATATAACATGATGAAATTTTCATGAAATATTTGCAGACTATAGCATCCTTATCTAATTTCTAAATTGCCAGATAGAGGCATTGAGTTGTAATATAAATATATATGTACTTTTTTTATATGGTACATGAATTATTCCGGTTGTAAACAATATCTTCATTATCCGTCGTCGTGAGGTTCCATTAAAAAAAATTGCGTATCAATTCCTAATACTATAACAAAACGAAATGACGGATTTAAATCCTTACATCCTTAAATCCCTGAGGCACCAGTGGACACTCCGCACATGAAATATGCGCAAGCTCTAGCCACCCCAAGGAATATCAACTAGACCCCCCCTCTATCTAATATCTAAATTGCCAGATATAGGCAATTGAGCTATAACAAAAGTATCAATTAACTTTGTTTTGAATGGTACATGATTCATTTCGGTCGTAAACAATAATTTCGTTATCCGTCCACGTTAACCATAACGAAATGACTTGAGGCAAAAGTAAACACGCCGCCAACTTCCAGCAGATACGTTGAAGTTTGTTGACATGCTAGATGATTGCATCCCAGAAGCCGGTGGTAGTGCCAGTATCATCTGGCGTCCTCGGATGTCTTGATTGTGCTCTCCGTACCTTATCTAGAATAAGTTTTATTACAATAAAACGTTTCGACTGGTACAGCTGGCAATCCTGCTCAACCGCTTGTTGCTGAGAACCATCATTCAAGTTTTTGTACGCGTCCGCGGTGGTCTTGATGTGCTCGCTCCCGCTATTTCCCGCCACGTCCGGATCAACAAGTCAAGTAAAACATTAAGCACCTTAGAGAACCTACAACTTTGTTATCACAAATTACCGACAACAACTATCATTTCTTTGCGCGCGATTATTCGCGATTTCGTTCACTAACATGTCCTCCGTTTTACTTATTTACATGCCATTGCAATACAATCAGGAACCTTGCACATACTGCGTATTGCGTCATATAAAATAGTGTGATCAACATGCTCAAGGGAATACGGCCTTTTGAGTCATATCTCATGAATAGTGTGCCAACATGCTTGAGGAAGCACGATTCTCAGAAAAAGGCCTATTGAGTCATATCTTTAAAATGGTGTCAACATGCTTGAGAAAGCATTGTTCTTGCAAATGGCCTATTGAGTCATATCTCATGAATAGTGTGTCAACATGCTCAAGGAAGCACGGTTCTTCCACATAGCCTATTGAGTCATATCTCATATAATAGTGTGCTCAAAATCCTTGAGGCAGCAAGGTTCTTCCAACCCCCCTGTGGTAAATTTTGGAAGCTCGCACATAATGCCTATTGAGTTACATCTCATAAAACTGTGAGAGTGGCTTCCTTGTGTGTTCCCGCCCTTGACTGGAGATGGGGTGGGGTTCTAGAGATGTTCAGGTATTCATCCATTGACCAACTTATGGCTGTTGTCTGTAGGTTCATCTCCAGTATCCTTAGCGTTTAACCCCACTTCTGAGTCAGCCTTGCTGATCAGGAACCGTCTCCAGTTGGTGTAAAGGGTGAGAGAGCGCCAAGGGGAATCCTCCACTATACAATGTCCTGGGGTGGGTGCTGCCCATGTCTGTGATGTGGCCTGGAAGTAGGAGACCTGTATTCCGGCACTGCTCTGCGTTTGCCAGACCCAGAATTGAACCCAGAGGACACCCAAGAGATGAATGGCTATTTTTAGGCAGTGAAGACAGTAGGGGTGCTGTAGCACAGCCTAACAGTCTAACAGATACCTAGTAGTGGAAAAGCTTGTAATGGGGTGCCAGCTCGAGAGCGGCATGCTTGAGGTGCCCCGTTTTATTCTATAGCCCAGGTGAGCTTGGTCCCAGTGGTCATAACCCCGGTTGGTGTGTGCGGAGTTGGTGTTGGTTTGGCAGGCTCCGTGACTTTGCCACTTGAACAGCTTGGGTGGGCATTCCGCCATCGCTTACAATTGGTGTCAGAAGTGGGATAGACCAATGCTTGACCACCCTGGGATTTGGTTTAGTAGGGAGGGATTGTGAGCGTGGCTCCCTTGTGTGTTCCCACCCTTGACTGGAGATGGGGTGGGGTGCGCTGGGGATGTTCAGGTATTCATCTATTAGCCAACTTATGGCCTGTTGTCTGCAGGTTCATTTTCAGTATCCTTGGCATTTACCCAACTTCTGAGTCAGCCTAGCTGATCAGGAACAGTCTCCAGTCAATGTAAAGGGTGAGAGAGCGCCAAGGTGAACCCTCCACTATCCAAGGTCCTGGGGTGGGTGCGGCCCTTGTCTGTGATGTGACCTGAAAGTGGGAGACCTGATCTCTGGCACTGCTCTGCGTTTGCCAGACCTGAAATTGAACCCAGAGGACACCCAGAAGATGATTGGCTATTTCTAGGCAGTGAAGCCTGTAAGGGTGCTGCAGCACAGCCCAACATCACCAGGGGTGGAAAAGCCTGTATCAGGTGCCAGCCAGAGAGTGGCATGCCCAAGGTGCCCAGTTTTATCCTATAGCCCAGGTGAGCCTGGTCTAAGTGTTCATAACCTGGGTTGGTGTGCGCGGAGTTGGTGTTAATTTGGCAGGCTCCATGACCTTGCCAATTGAACAGCTTGGGTTGGCATTTTGCTATCACTTACAATTTCTTAATTTCTAAAACAACCAAATTGCATCAACATGAGTACAAGGCATGCTAGGTAGGGTATTGTTATCTTGTTATGAAAATATGATGAAAAAAGATGCTCATGTGTGTTAAACCTAATTTAACACTTAGGCCTCAACTTATCACCATGTGTTATAAACATTGGGTCATTATAAAATTAGTTACGCTTTTTGAAATTAGCTGTAGTGAGCAGGGAAGGAGGGAATATTGTGAATTACTTGTGCTGCAGGTGCAGGAGTGTATCCTGGGTGGTCTCTGATGTGGGTGGTGAGAGTCTGTTGGACCTTTTTTCAGCATTTGATCAGCTGCTTGCTGCTGTGGATGCAGTCTCCAGGAGGCTGTCTGAAGTGTCAGAAAGGTTGGATGCAAAGTCTGCTGTGGGAGGTGTTTCTTCTGTTGGGAGCAATGCTGTGCTGTCTGTGGAGGAAGTGCAGATTATTATTGCAGAGAAAGTACCTGGGTCTGCTGCTGTGGGTGGTGCAATTGGTGGTGGCATATCTGTAGAAGATGTGATGAGTATAATTGAGAAAAGAGTGTCCAGTTTGGTGAATGGTGAGGAGGCGTGTTAAGAGCTGAGAGAGCTAGATGATCAGAAGCGTCATAGGAAGTATGTTGTTGGATCAAGTGACCCTGAAGTGGTGAAGGGAATGTTTGATAGGATCTGTAAAGTTCTGAATGTTGATGTGATCAAACTGAGTGACATGAAGTGTCTAAATGCTAATGACTTATTTAGAGCATGTGTTGAGAATGATGAGCAGAAGTAAGCGTTGCTGAATGCTGCTAAGGGATTCATGCATGTTGATGAGTTTTAATCTGTGTATGTTCAGAGAGATTTGACCTACCATCAGGGTCAGGAGTTGCTTGCTAGGAGGGCAGTGTTGCGAAGCTCGTTGTGGCCTTGGCAGTGCTGGGGTTGATGATGATGATGATGGCAGGCATCAGGGTTTTTATGGTGGTGCTGGTGATTGCTGTGGTGCTGGCGACTGTGGTTTTCCAGCTGGCTGCCGTGTTGGTGCTCGTGGTGTTGCTGACGGTCGTGGTGCTGCTGGCCGTCGTGGTGTTGCTGGCGGTAGTGGTGTTGCTGGCGGTCTTGGTGATTGTGAAGGTGCCGGTTGGCGTGTTGGTGCTGGTGAGTACGGTGTTGCTTGCTGGGGTACAAGGCAGGCCTGGTGGTCATGATGTTGGAAGTGCTGTTGGAGATGGCAGTGGGGTCCCTGGTGATGCTTTGTCAGGTCTGGGTAGTCTGGTTTGTAGTCATGGTGGTGGTGACATTGGTAGAGGAGGTGGTTCTGTGGCTGCTTGAGGAGGCAAGATGCCTCATTTTACTTCGAAGTTTGGACAGGTGAGTGTGAATTCTCTCATGAACAAGATGTATTGCTTGGTTGTTTTTGTCAGGGCATGTGCCTTGGATATTATTGCTGTTAGTGAAACTTGGCTGACTGCTTTGGTTCCTACATTCTTCATTTTGTTGGAGGGTTTTGATGTTGTTCGGGGTGGAACTGACAGCTGTTTGCAAGTAGGGTGTGCTTGTTTGTGAGAAAAAAAATGTATCGGTTGAACACAGCCTTGACTGTTTTAATGTTGCTGCCATTCACTTGTTGGATGCTGATGTCTGTGTGCTGGCTTCTTACCGCCCCCCATCTTATGATGAAGTTTGCAATTCTCTGCTCATTCAGCTGACCTTGACCTTTTGTGCTGACTGTGAGGTTGTTATTTTGGGTGACTTTAATCTGCCCTCCTTAGCTTGGCCTTCTGAGAATGTTTTGGATGTACATGTGCGCCTGGTGGATGTCTTTTTTGGACTTTTCTCTCTGTTGGTCTGACACAGTGGGTGACCTAGAGCACTTTTCTTACAGGTGGTTCCATTTTGGACCTTTTCTGTACATCTGAGTTAGATAGGGTGGGCAGTGTTGAGGTGCTCTCCCTATTTCCTCATCGTAGGCACTCCTCCATTGTGTGCAACTATGTTTTCCATGTGGACCTGAGATGGGATGTTGACTTTTTTCATAGAGGAAGATACCTGTGGCATAGGGGAAACAATAATGCCATATCAGAGTCCCTGTTTGATATTGATTGGCATATCAAATTTAAGTAGCTGTATGTTGACAATTGTTTTTACACCTGGTGTTCATACTGATTGGGTTGGTTGATCTGTATATTCCAGTTTGCCATAGACTCCAGTCTGTGCCGTGGTCTGTTCATCCACCTTGACAGTTGATGAGAGAGATCTCTGGTCTTGCAGAACTTCAAGCGCACTAGAGTTTCTTTTGGTACGGGGGATGCTCATTTTATGTTAGCAATGGGCATATTTAATGCCATAAACCACCTGTATTAAACCCATGCCATCCAGAGTCATGCTCAGTATGAGAAACATCTCATGGATCGATTTTGCAACATACATCGGCAGTAAGAAGAGTTGTTTATTTGTTGGTCCTCTTCATGCTGATGGTGGTGAGTAGGTCGACTGTCCGCAGGTTATGAGTGAAACTTTTGCTGATGCGTTTGCGTCTGTTTTAGTTACTGATGCTCCTCCAAACCCTGATCCCAGTCAGGCCTTTCACGGAGGGATGCCTGATCTAGTTGTCACTCATGCCTAGGTGCTTGACGTCTTGTTTCCCTATTCAAGGCAAGTCAAGGTATGACCCTCTTTACTATTGTCCTGGCAGTTTGACCTCTGAGTGCTGCAAGAGTTTGGAAAGGATTATTGTTTCAGTCTGGTTGAGTTTCTCAAGGGTTATGAGTCTCTCCCCTCACCAGTTTGGATTCCGGCAATTTTGATTTACTGGAGATCAGCTTCTTTTGGCGTATTTGGATGTTTTGGACAGGGTGGATGATGGCTCTGCTGTGGATGTGCTGCTTGAATTTTCTAAGGCATTCGATTTTGTTTCTCATAATGTGTTGATTCACAAGCTGGGGGAGGTGGGACTTGGTCTGGTTTTGCTTGGCTGGATTTGTTGGTTTTTGGTTGGTCGTTCTATGAGGGTCACTGTTTACAAGTGTTTACAAATGTAGGAAGACAGCAACAGACCTATTGGCCCAAATTAGGTTGCCTTTTGGTAGCATGAGTGTTAGTTCTAGAGTAGAACGTCTAAGAGGCCTATTGGCCCAAACTAGGTTGCCTTTTGATAGCAAGAAGATTAGTTTTGAGGTAGAACGTCTAGGAGAGCTTTGTGTGCCATTTATTTATTTTCATAAGAGAAAATAGAACGATTTAGCTATTTATCGGCGATTTATGTAGAACTTATCAAGCCGTGGCTTGAACATTTTATATACTGTATTTCTGTTTACAACCTCTGCTGGAAGTTTGTTCCATTCTTCAACAACGCTATACATGAAGAAATTGCGCATGATGTCGAGTGAGAAACGGTTCCCAACAATTTTGTATCTATTGTTCCTAGTCACTCTGTTTGTATCTAGAGTGGAAAGGCTTGCTTCGTCGACGTGTAGAAGGGTGTTGTAGTTGGTCGAGGGAGGTAGTTTGTGGTATCTCACCTTGGTTGCCTTTAGACTGCTCAACAAGCCAGCACAGCCAGAGTGCAGAGCAAGACAGGAGGCATAAATGCCAGAGCACAACAGAACCCCGAAAGCATGTCAAAACAATGTTGCTGAAAAATCCTTATCATACAGCTATCTTGTTAGTCACAACGTACCAAAAAATCATACATATATACATACACATGCACATATATACATACATATA
>SDVV010041620.1:0-10418 GCA_016164225.1 Gammarus roeselii | reverse complement strand
ACAGGTTGCATTGCTTTAGTCTATTTGGTCTTCCACAAACCTGCTGGTTGAAACAGGTTGCATTGCTTTAGCCTATTTTGTCTTTCACAAACCTGCTGGTTGAAACAGGTTGCATTGCTTTAGCCTATTTGGTCTTTCACAAACCTGCTGGTTGAAACAGGTTGCATTGCTTTAGCCTATTTGATCTTTCACAAACCTGCTGGTTGAAACAGGTTGCATTGCTTTAGCCTATTTGGTCTTTCACAAACCTGCTGGTTGAAACAGGTTGCATTGCTTTAGCCTATTTGGTCTTTCACAAACCTGCTGGTTGAAACAGGTTGCATTGCTTTAGCCTATTTGGTCTTTCACAAACATACTGTTGAAACATTTGACAGAACACATACAACACTAATATACTGTAAGAGGTAACCCTTGTAATTATTAAACCCTTCCAAAGCCTGTTATAGGAGACTCCTATCATTACATGGATCATGATGTTCCTCTTAGTTACAGTGAATAGAAACTGAATGAAACGAAAATATAACACAAATACGCTCTGGGGGTAACCCTTGTAATTGGTAAACCCTTTCAAAGCTTCTGTTAAAATAAATCCTGATTAGAACTGAAATTATTTCGGTAAAATTAATTAAATGGAGCTTGACATAATACACAGTTTATTATAGAATCTCCGTAAGCTTCAATATATAGTCCTATTCAGTTGACTATTGGAAAGAAAATATGTGTAACGCAACATTTTATGACTTGAAAAACGTTGGTAGATCGAAAACTACAGATGTGAAACGTCGGTACAATTCCTTTCTTGATGGCCACTCCGGGCGGTCGTGACCCTATGGAGCGTTCTTCAGGAATTCAGGTACGCGTCCCAATACAAGGAATACAATATTTTCTCAACTTTACTGCCATCAAAATTTCATCAAGAGAATGTGTTATTGAGTGTGTTATTATTCAGTGTTATTGTGTTATTGATTGATCGTCGGACTCTTATTGAGTATTTGTAAAGTTCGAGTACACAGAAACCTCTAACTGGCTTAACCTTACTGGCATTAAAACATCATCAAGAAGATGATAAAACACATCATCAACAACATCAATAAGAAGACGATAAACACATCAGCAACAACATCAATAAGAAGACGATAAAACACATCATCAACGACATCAACAAGAAGACGATAAAACACATCATCAACAACATCAACAAAAAGACGATAAAACACATCATCAACAACATCAACAAGAAGACGATAAAACACATCATCAACGACATCAACAAGAAGACGATAAAACACATCATCAACAACATCAACACGAAGACGATAAAACACATCATCAACAACATCAACAAGAAGACGATAAAACACATCATCAAGAAAAAGATGATAAAACACATCATCAACAAGAAGATGATAAAACACATCATCAACAACATCAACAAGAAGACGATAAAACACATCATCAACAACATCAACAAGAAGACGATAAAACACATCATCAATAAAAAGATGATAAAACACATCATCAACAAAAAGATGAAGTGAAGATGATAGAAGGAGAATCGCACTCAAACCCCTTCTTGTTTCTCATCGTTCTAAAATTTTCAACTAAGTTTTAAACGCTCATGAAACACATACTAAAATTACAAGAGAAAACACTGTAGTTAGTAGGAGGCAGCCAATCTGTGACAATGCAACACACGATGGACCACAATCTCACCACTTTCGACCCAATACACATAACCGATTCGATGTATTGCCCGATGAAATGGACTCGCAGATTACAAAGGAAAGTATTGTGATTGGTGATTACAATGTCACCTCCTTCAAATCAAATCACCGAAAAGGAGAATTCAACTGAAAATACTCGGCAAAGCTGATTTGAAAATTGACGAGGTCGAAGGCATAATCGCAAAGGAAAGAATACATTCATCTAAGCGAATTATAATACAAGTCGCAGCTAAAGACGTGTCGCAGACGGAATTGACATGGAAAAGGTATGAAGCCATGCTAAACAACATCAAACCTCCACACGCGAACCTCCATGTCACTGACGTCCTGCCCCATCCGAATCAAAGTAGATACAAGTTAAGCAAGATGATTTTACTTAACAATCGCCTAGCAACTTTCTGCAAAGCTCAGAAAATCTCTTTCTCGGATCATTTGGATACGATGATCGACCCAAAGTACTATAATTTTGATAGAATCACCAATAAGGCTCGCATCAACACGTATGGACTTGATACCATAGAAAACATCCTTAAAAACATCGGCGTTGGACTTGTCAACGAAAATATGTCAAAAACGTTAACGATATCATGCCAACAACTCCGCCAGCAGCGCCCGATGAAACGACACAGCGACCTCCGCCCATTTCAACACGAGATACACAACAAATACAAGTGCCCATCAAAACACCACCACAGGTCCTAGCAAAAAAGTTCCTGTCGTCAATCCAGTCCGAGTTAGAGGCAGTAGTCGCAGCTTCGCTAGTACAACCCAAAAAACGAAAGTCTTGGCTCCGACAAAAGACCTCAGAGTAAAAGCAAAATAAGTCAAGCAAATCAAGTCAATGTGACTAACGGTACTCTCAAATGTTACTACGTGAACGCTAGAAGTGTCAGAGACAAAATTGAAGAATTAGGTATCCTTGCAATGAATGAAAGTATCGACATAATAGCAATCACAGAATCGTGAATGAAATTGGTCACCAAACATTATTTAGGTGAATTTACTCATCCGGTTCCTCACTATTTCACAAAGACAGACAAGGCCGAGGGGGCGGAGGAGTGCTGTTTCTCGTGAAAAACACTCTGCAAATATTAGAAGTCACCATTCCAAAAAACAGGCACGACATAGTATCAATCCAAGTAGTCGGTGAACATATAAAATGTCAAATCACTCACGTCTATGGCCCCCCTAAAAGCAAGGTTGCAGATGATATAGATCTTTACAACACCCTCGTCGATGTTGTCACAACACAACACATTAATGTGTTTGGCGACTTCAATATCCCCGACATTGATTGGGAAACAGACGAATGCTCTGCAACCGGCCAACGTATGATTGATTTTGCAGACGATAAGTTCATGACCCAAATGGTTAAGACACCCACAAGAGGTCGCAACATTCTTGATCTCCTATTTAGTGCAAACGACTCTCATGTCACGAACGTCGAAGTAGGCAAACCACTCGTAACTAGTGACCACAACTGTATCCGTTTTTTGATAGAGCTCGAGTTGAAAACATCAACAAACTGCGGAAAAGTTCCTAACTTCAGATTAGCTAATTTTGATGGCTTAAGAGAGTCAATGGTGTCAGCAAATATAACCCTCGGACAAGATGTCAACCAATCGCTTGACTAATTCTTGACTGCACTTAAAAATATTGAACATGAGCATTACTCGCGCAAAAACAGTCGAACAGCAGTCTATCAGCCCATGTACTGGAAAGGAGAATTGCAGGGCCTTCATTCACGAAAGAAAGCAAAGCATTCGATAAAGCAGAGACATCCACATGACGACGTAGCAAAAAATGAATACAAAATTATCAGAAGAGATCTAAAGAGGGTCCTGAAACGTAAGATGAAAGATTATGAAAATGAAATTGCTGCCAATGCCAAAACTAATCCGAAACAATTTTTTAATTATATTAGGAGCAAAAAAAACGAAATCTGTAATAGTTCCTCTTGCGAACGATGTTGGTGAGCTAGAAACGGACGACACCAAAATGAGTGTTCTACTTAATGAATACTTTTGTTATGTATTTACGTTAGAGAATCAGGATATTCCTAATCCCGAGGATATCACAGCGGCGAAACGAATTGAAGCCCTCACCACAGTGAACTTCTCCCCCGCCAAAGTTATTAAATATATAGAGATATATTGAAAGTCACCAAATCTCCAGGTCCAGACTAAATTCATCCCAGAATTCTAAAAGAGACTAGAACCGAAATCGCCGAACATTTATCAAACATTTTCACCCAATCTCTCACAAATGGCACATGTCCTTCTATATGGAAGGAGGCCAATGTTACCCCAATTTTGAAAAAAGGGGACAAAAAGTGTCCCGGCAACTACCGTCCAATTAGTCTCACCTCAGTCATTGGCAAATTGATGGAAAGTTTGATAACGGATATAATTACAGAATTCTTAGAATCAAACAAATTGATTGGTGACTCCCAGCATGGTTTTAGACACAACCGTTCTTGTCCTCTTAACGAATCTGCTACTCTTTTTCATAAATATAATCGAAATCCACGACACAAAATCTCCAATCGATATCATTTACCTTGACTTTCAAAAGGCCTTTGATAAAGTCCCCCACAAGCACCTAATTGGTAAAATGCACAGCATCTGTATTCGAGGCGAGCTTAACAACTGGATAAAATGCTGGCTTACGGACAGACGGTAGCGAGTTGTACTTAACGGAGCTTCCTCCCCCTGGGGTAACGTTACAAGCAGCGTGCCTCAAGGATCCGTGTTAGGGCCAGTTCTCTTCATAATATTCATTAACGATCTCGATAGCAACGTACTCTCAAACATTAGCAAGTTTGCAGACGATACTAAGATCGTAGGAAAAGTGCAAATTGGGCCAATAGCCCTGTTGTTGTCTTTCTACACTTGTGAACACTTGTAAATCTCACTGTTTCTCTCCTCTACCTGTTTCTCCTCACTGTTCTTCTCCTCTACCTGTTTCTCCTCACTGTTCCTCTCCTCTACCTGTTCCTTCTTACTGTTTTCTCCTCTAACTGTTCCTCCTCACTGTTCCTCTCCTCTACTTGTTCCTCCTCACTGTTCCTCTCCTCTACCTGTTCCTTCTAATGTCCCTCTCCTCTACCTGTTCCTCCTCGGAGGAAAAGTGCAAACTGAACTAGAGTGTCAGCAGATACAACTAGACTAGAACAAAATTGTTGATTGGTCAGAAAAGTGGCAAATGAATTTTAATGTCGACAAATGCAAAGTTATGCACAAAGGTCCTCATAACCCCAAACACGAATATTCAATGTCTTGAAAGAAACACATTCCCGTCGCCGAAGAGAGATTCAGGTGTCATCATTAGTAACGACTTAAAAAGCAGCAAGCAATGTAACGATGCTGTCAAGAAAGGCAACAAAATGCTAGGTATGATGTCCTGCACTATCTCGTACACAGAGAGAAAATGTCTTGTAAAATGTACAATATTTGTCATGTTGGCCTGTTCATAGCCATATACATGTAAATGTAACATGATTTCTGCAAATAGTCTGTTTGAATCAACAATTATTTTCATATTGATTTTAAATCGTGTTGAACTTACATGTATCCGATAAATTATGCCGGTGTTTCACTTCTTTAGGCCATGTTCCCGGATGTCTTGTTGACACTACATGAATCTGTTGACTATTACATGATACCTTATGGGGCGTCAGTTTGCATGAATTCGCGTCGCAACAAGTCTTCATAAATTCCCTTCATCAAAATTACACCGTTTCCCTTGCTAAAATCAAATCAAATATCATAATGAAAATAATTAATAGAACACTATATACTTTATCGATCTCATAGATATGAAGACTCTCATGGCTTATTGGTATCAGTCTCAGACTCAGGGCTGCAGTGTCTCAGGTTCGAACCCCACTCGGTCCGGAACTTTTACCTCTTTCGATATCATTAGAAACTCAAGCTTGTGTACCGCTTTCGACCAAGCAATCATTATTTATTGAAAAGTATAGTTTATGGACACTTTTATAAGGAAAAGCTAAATTTTGTTTCTAGCCATCATGTAATAGTTACATGACGAAATCATTTAAATTCAACAGTACGAAATATGTAAATTCAAAAGGAAAATCTTATTGGAGAAAATTCAATAAGTCACGTCATGTTGAATTTACGATATACATGTATCTATTCCCATACATTTATCTCTCTGTACAAAAACCAACACAGTATGCTCAAGTTATTTAATGCATTTGTTAGACCGCATCTCGAGTATGCCGTTCAATTCTGGTCTCCAATCCTTTGAAAAGACGTTATTAAACCTGAGAAGGTTCAACGTAGAGCTACCAAACTCATTCCCTTGCTGCGGAATAAATCGTACGAAGACAGGCTTTGTGAACTCAATCTTTATTCGCTTGAGAAACGTCGAGTCAGAGGCGACATGATCGAAGTGTGGAAGATTATGAAGGGTAAGGAAAACGTCGACCAAGCGATCCTTTTCACTCTAGATACAAACGGAGTGACTAGGAACAATGGATACAAAATCGTTGGAAAAAGGTTCTCACTCGACATCACGCGCACTTTCTTCACGTACAGAGTGGTCGAAGAATGGAACAAGCTTCCAGCGGAGATTGTAAACAGCAATACAATCGAATCGTTTAGGTCGCAGCTTGACATATTCTACATAAATCGCCGATGAATAGCTAAGACGTTCCTTTTCCTGTTGTTATAAAAAAACAAAAATGGCACACGAAGCTCTCTTAGACGTTCTACTTCAGAATTAATCCTCTTGCTATCAAAAGGCAACCTAGTTTGGGCCAAAAGGCCTCTCAGACGTTCTACTCCAGAACTAATCCTCTTGCTATCAAAAGGCAACCTAGTTTGAGCCAAGAGGCCTCTTAGACGTTCTACTCCAGAACTAATCCTCTTCCTATCAAAAGGCAATCGAGTTTGGGCCAATAGGCCTGTTGTTGTCTTCCTAAATTTGTAAACTCCTCCTAACGAGGTCGGAACTAATACAGGTAAGATACTTATTTAAAGATGTTTATTCTCTGAGTGGTATTTAAAAAAATATTCATAACAGCAAACTTCGAAGTTTTGATTTAAAAAATCAATGATAGAAAAAATCCATCGTTTCCGTCACACTGCATGCCGTGTCTTCACACTGCATAGCGAGTCCCCACTCCTTTGCATGACGTGCTCGCCTCACATTGCATGTCTCCCACTGCCTCATTCGGCCTCATGCCGCTTCACACTGCTTCACAGTACCTCACACTGCCTGATACTACCTCACGCTGCCTCATGCTACTGCACTCAGTCTCACACTGCCTTACAACGCCAGGCTCTGCCTAAGTTCCACGGGGTCCATGAAGTCAATCCTTTGCAGGAAGGCGGTCAGAACGGAGCGGTACTCAGCGGAGTGCTTCGAGAAGCTGGCGCAGTGAGGGGCGCGCTCGAATGTCTTCTTCACCACCTGCGGCAAAGATGGTGTGAGTGAGGTAAAGGCATATAAGTGATTGAAGTCACAATGATGGTTGTACATACAACAAGGCAAGAGGAAATCAGGAAAAAGAGAAATGTGTAAAATGCGGCACACCCGCATGAAACAATTCCTGGACATCTGCCACAGTGGGGGGTTGGTGGAGAACGAACATTTCTGATAACTATTGTTCAGATTTCAAACTTCTTCAAATTGACTCAGAAAAATGAACCAGGACATCAATTGCAATGTTATGGAACATGCAAAGTAGAGCGTTAAAAGATCGACACGATCAGGAAGCGGGAATTCGTGGCCTAATCAGGAATTGGAAAATGAAATTTAGTAATACAAAATCTATGATTGGATTAAAGCACTTCATGCAAATCGTGGGAGCTCTGAGATGTTTCGAGCAAATAACTCACGCGTTCACATGACTATCAATTTGATAGTCAGTACCCCCACCAGCAATTTGATAGTCAGTACCCCCACCATCAATTTGATAGTCGGTACCCCCACCATCAGTTTGATAGTCAGTACCCCCACCATCAATTTGATAGTCATTACCCCCACCATCAATTTGATAGTCGGTACCCCCACCATCAA
Source organism: Gammarus roeselii (assembly GCA_016164225.1). Classification (NCBI taxonomy): domain Eukaryota; kingdom Metazoa; phylum Arthropoda; class Malacostraca; order Amphipoda; family Gammaridae; genus Gammarus; species Gammarus roeselii. The sequence continues at coordinate 2,646 of SDVV010041620.1, read as the reverse complement.
TTTGATAGTCATTACCCCCACAATCAATTTGAAAGTCATTACCCCCACCATCAATTTGGCAGTCATTACCCCCAACATCAATTTGACAGTCATTACCCCCACCAAATTGGATGACCCTTCATCAGATTGATGATCCCCGAGTTGAGCCCACACCATTTGGCAATACTTTACTATTTGTTCTTACGCAGTCTTCCCCCCATGCAGCCTCACCATTATCCCTGCCATACAGCCCCCAGCCATGCAGCGCCCAGCCATGCAGCCTCACCATTATTCCAGACATACAGCCCCAGCCATGCAGCCCCCATGCAGCCTCACCATTATCACAGCCATACAGCCCCCAGCCATGCAGCGCCGAGCCATGCAGCCTCACCATTATTCCAGACATACAGCCCCAGCCATGCAGCCCCCATGCAGCCTCACCATTATCCCAGTCATACAGCCCCCAGCCATGCAGCCCCAGCCATGCACCCCCACGCAGCCTCACCATTATCCCCCCCGCGTGTCAAACACTCAGTTGCCTCCCATCATCGCTGAGTGCGGGGGTCGCGACACCGAATGCAAAAGCTGGTATTTCCTACGGATTACTCCGAGCGTTCTGGTTTTCACGAGATTGGCTAGTAAATTGGCGACTTAACACCAGTTAAACTCGTAGAATCACTAGTTACAACTCATAAAAAAGTGCATTTAAACACAGCGCAGCTATTATATAGGTTCATCATGTAGGAAATACAGCAGTTTTTCGTCATTTTACGCAATAAATTAGTAAATAAATATACGAGAATTGCACTCATTCACAAGTTGGAAGTGTGAAATAATTAGAATAATTAAAAAAAAAGCCTATATTCGGACTGTTTTGCGACAAACAATTTACAAGATATGAGTACTTATTTTGTTGTCATATCTTTACTGATTAGTCGTAGTTGGTCATACCGCAATTCATTGTTCTTTTCGATTTAACCATCATCCATGGGTTTTGATCGGGTGACCGTCATCCCATGTCTAAATCGGTTTTACCACCACCTCTTGCCTGGTCTTGGTCAGTCTTACCGCCCTCCCCTGGTCTTAGTCAGTCTTTCCAACCTACCCTGGTCTTATTCAGTCTTCCCGCCCTCCCCTGGTCTATGTGAGTCTTTCTGCCCTCCCCTGGTCTTATTCAGTCTTACCGCCCTCCCCTGGTCTTATTCAGTCTTACCGCCCTCCCCTGGTCTTAGTCAGTCTTTCCACCCTCCCCTGGTCTTATTCAGTCTTACCGCCCTCCCTTGGTCTTAGTCAGTCTTACCGCCCTCCTATGGTCTTAGTCAGTCCTACCGTCATCCCCTGGTCTTAGTCAGTCATGCCGTCATTCCATGGTCTTAGATAGTGTTACCATCATCCAAGGTTTTAATCTTACCGTGAAATTCAAGTCGTAGCCAATCTTACCGTCATCCCTTGGTCTTAGTCAGTCTTACCGCTATCCCCTGGACTTATCAGTCTTACCGTCATCCCGTTGGTTGTAGTCAATTACCGTCATCCCCTGGTCTTAGTCAGTCTTACCGCCCTTCCCTTCTCTTAGTCAATCATACCGCCTTCCCTTGGTCTAAGTCAGTCTTCCGCCATCCCATTACTCGTAGTCCGTCTTACCGTCTTCATCTCGTCTTAGTCAGTTTTGCTGTCATTTTCTGGTCTTAGTCAGTGTTACCGTCATCCAATGGTCTTAGTCTTACCGTCAAATTCAAGTCGTAGTCAGTCTTACCGCCCTCCTCTGGTATTAGTCACTCTTATCGCCCTTCCCTTCTCTAAATCAATCTTACTACCCTCCCCTGGTCTTAGTCAGTCTTACCGTCATCCCCTGGTTCTAGTCTTACAGTCGTCCCCTGGTCTTATTCTTGCAATCATCCCCTGGTCTTAGTCCTACTGCCATCCCCTGGTCTTAGTCCTCCCGTCATCCCTTGATCTTAGTCCTACCGTCATCCCCTGGTCTTAGTCCTACCACCATCCCCTGGTCTTAATCCTACTGCCATCCCCTGATCTTAGTCCTACCGCCATCCCTTGGTCTTAGTCCTACCGTCATCCCCCTGGTCTTAAACCTACTGTCATCCCCTGGTCTTAGTCCTACCGCCATCCCCTGGTCTTAGTCCTACCGCCACCCCCTGGTCTTAGTCCTACCGCCATCCCCTGGTCTTAGTCTTACCGTCATCCCCTGGTCTTAGTCCTACCGTCATCCATTGGTCTTAGTCCTACCGTCATCCCCTGGTCTTAGTCCTACCGCCATCCCCTGGTCTTAGTCCTACTGTCATCCCCTGGTCTTAGTCCTACCGCCATCCCCTGGTCTTAGTCCTACCGCCACCCCCTGGTCTTAGTCCTACCGTCATCCCCTGGTCTTAGTCTTACCGTCATCCCCTGGTCTTAGTCCTACCGTCATCCATTGGTCTTAGTCCTACCGTCATCCCCTGGTCTTAGTCCTACCGCCATCCCCTGGTCTTAGTCCTACTGTCATCCCCTGGTCTTAGTCCTACCGCCATCCCCTGGTCTTAGTCCTACCGCCACCCCCTGGTCTTAGTCCTACCGTCATCCCCTGGTCTTAGTCTTACCGTCATCCCCTGGTCTTAGTCCTACCGTCATCCATTGGTCTTAGTCCTACCGTCATCCCCTGGTCTTAGTCCTACC
>SDVV010041619.1:0-10418 GCA_016164225.1 Gammarus roeselii | reverse complement strand
GGCATGACACCACTCTTCTGATAATGTGTTATCGATGAAGGCATGACACCACTCTTCTGATAATGTGTTATCGATGAAGGCATGACACCACTCTTCTGTTGTCAATGAAGGCATGACGCCACTCTTCTGTTATCAATGAAGGCATGACGCCACTCTTCTGATAATGTGTTATCGATGAAGGCATGACACCACTCTTCTGTTGTCAATGAAGGCATGACGCCACTCTTCTGTTATCAATGAAGGCATGACGCCACTCTTCTGATAATGTGTTATCGATGAAGGCATGACACCACTCTTCTGTTGTCAATGAAGGCATGACGCCACTCTTCTGTTATCAATGAAGGCATGACGCCACTCTTCTGATAATGTGTTATCGATGAAGGCATGACACCACTCTTCTGTTGTCAATGAAGGCATGACGCCACTCTTCTGTTATCAATGAAGGCATGACGCCACTCTTCTGATGTGTTATCGATGAAGGCAGTACACCACTCTTCTGTTATCAATGAAGGCATGACGCCACTCTTCTGATAATGTGTTATCGATGAAGGCATGACACCACTCTTCTGTTATCAATGAAGGCATGACACCACTCTTTTGATAATGTGTTATCGATGAAGGCATGACACCACTCTTCTGTTATCAATGAAGGCATGACGCCACTCTTCTGTTATCAATGAAGGCATGACGCCACTCTTCTGTTATCAATGAAGGCATGACGCCACTCTTCTGATAAAATACCAATTGCCTGTTCTTTCCACCTGACTTTCTGCCTGCCAACTGACTGCGTGAAGGTCAGCTCAGGTGCAACACCTGACTTTCTACCTGCCAACTGACTGCGAGAAGGTCAGCTCAGGTGCAACACCTGACTTTCTACCTGCCAACTGACTGCGAGAAGGTCAGCTCAGGTGCAACACCTGACTTTCTACCTGCCAACTGACTGCGAGAAGGTCAGCTCAGGTGCAACACCTGACTTTCTACCTGCCAACTGACTGCGAGAAGGTCAGCTCAGGTGCAACACCTGACTTTCTACCTGCCAACTGACTGCGAGAAGGTCAGCTCAGGTGCAACACCTGACTTTCTACCTGCCAACTGACTGCGAGAAGGTCAGCTCAGGTGCAACACCTGACTTTCTACCTGCCAACTGACTGCGAGAAGGTCAGCTCAGGTGCAACACCTGACTTTCTACCTGCCAACTGACTGCGAGAAGGTCAGCTTAGGTGCAACACCTGACTTTCTGCCTGCCAACTGACTGCGAGAAGGTCAGCTCAGGTGCAACACCTGACTTTCTGCCTGCCAACTGACTGCGAGAAGGTCAGCTCAGGTGCAACAGAATGTATTCACTTGAATCATTTTCCACTCAAACTGTCACACTGTTTCTTTAACAACCAGAAATTATGAAGCCACAAATGAAAAAAACATGAACCCGCTTAGATGAAAATGAAATTAACTCCCCTAGCGGAATATAAAATAAAACTCGTTGCAAAATGCATTCGACTTTGGCGGCGGTGATACATCAATGGAGATGGCCTCTCACCGAGTCAGACAGCAGTGACGTCATGCTATTCTGCCCTACTCTTTACTAAAATCAGACAGTACTGTCGTCACGCTATTCTGCCCTGCTCTTTACTAAAGTCAGACGGTAGTGTCGTCACGCTATTCTGCCCTATTCTTTACTAAAGTCAGACAGTAGTGTCGTCAAGCTATTCTGCCCTGCTCTTTACTTGATTCAGACAGTAGTGTCGTCACGCTATTCTGCCCTGCTCTTTACTAAAGTCAGACAGTAGTGTCGTCACGCTATTCTGCCCTGCTCTTTACTTAAGTCAGACAGTAGTGTCGCCACGCTATTCTGCCCTGCTCTAAACTGGAGCACATATCAGCGTTGTAAAAACTCAATACCATCACGTTTTTCTGTAACTGATGATACTCGCGGGTCAATCATCAATCCATGTCAATCGTTTCTCTTCAATCAGGATGGACCTGAATAACACGCGTGCCAACTGCACGGCTCATACACGATGGTCATTAGGACTAATTGGCGATAACACTTGATAAATACTACCCACAAGACACGTACCCAGTAAACTTCCATGATGGATACATGTGTGCTGGTCTGCAATACCTGAGGATCATTCAGTATAGAATCATATAAAAACTGAGTCGGGTTACAGGGCTTATATGTTCTAAATAGGCAGCATATTTATTACTATAGTTGCCCTGAAAGAGGCTTCAAATCACGCATTTCTACGAAAATTAGCGATTTATGTTTCAGTAAGCATGTTTCCTTTCTAGTTAATCCATCTCGCACACTTTTTACACGTGTAGTCGGAGTAGCCACTTCTTCTATCCTGCCCTATTCCTTTCTAGTTAATCCATCTCGCACACCTTTTACCCGTGTAGTTGGAGTAGCCACTTCTTCTATCCTGCCCTATTCCTTTCTAGTTAATCCATCTCGCACACCTTTTACCCGTGTAGTTGGAGTAGCCACTTCTTCTATCCTGCCCTATTCCTTTCTAGTTAATCCATCTCGCACACCTTTTACCCGTGTAGTTGGAGTAGCCACTTCTTCTATCCTGCCCTATTCCTTTCTAGTTAATCCATCTCGCACACCTTTTACCCGTGTAGTTGGAGTAGCCACTTCTTCTATCCTGCCCTATTCCTTTCTAGTTAATCCATCTCGCACACCTTTTACCCGTGTAGTTGGAGTAGCCACTTCTTCTATCCTGCCCTATTCCTTTCTAGTTAATCCATCTCGCACACCTTTTACCCGTGTAGTTGGAGTAGCCACTTCTTCTATCCTGCCCTATTCCTTTCTAGTTAATCCATCTCGCACACCTTTTACCCGTGTAGTTGGAGTAGCCACTTCTTCTATCCTGCCCTATTTCTGGTGTTTATTTTATTTTGGGGAGTTTAGCGTAGTTAGACAATAATCAAATGGCGATATTATGGACAAGGTACCTGAATGAAAAAGAATCATTATCCACATTACGCTATGGACGGATGGTCTACACTGTTATAGGTAGTCCGACGACCATCCTCTACATTTTGCTATGGACGGATGGTCTACACTTTTATAGGTAGTCCGACGACCATCCTCTACATTATGCTATGGACGGATGGTCTACACTGTTATAGGTAGTCCGACGACCATCCTCTACATTATGCTATGGACGGATAGTCTACACTGTTACAGGTATTCTAATGACCATCCTCTGCATTATGCTATGGACGGATGGTCTACACTTTTATAGGTAGTCAGACGACCATCCTCTACATTATGCTATGGACGGATGGTCTACACTGTTATAGGTAGTCCGACGACCATCCTCTACATTATGCTATTGACGGATGGTCTACACTGTTATAGGTAGTCCGACGACCATCCTCTACATTATGCTATGGACGGATAGTCCACACTGTTATAGGTATTCTAATGACCATCCTCTACATTATGCTATGGACGGATGGTCTACACTTTTATAGGTAGTCAGACGACCATCCTCTACATTATGATATGGACGGATAGTCTACACTGTTATAGGTAGTCCGACGACCATCCTCTACATTATGCTATAGACGGATGGTCGACACCGTTATAGGTAGTCCGACGACCATCCTCTACATTATGCTATGGACGGATGGTCTACACTGTAATTGGTAGTCCGACGACCATCCTTTACATTATGCTATGGACGGATGGCCTACACTGTTATAGGTAGTCTAATGACCATCCTCTACATTATGCTGTGGACGGATGGTCTACACTGTTATAGGTACTCCGACGACCATCCTCTACATTGTGCTATGGACGGATAGTCTACACTGTTATAGTTACTCTGATGACCATCCTGTACATTATGCTATAGACGGATGGTCTACACTGTTATAGGTAGTCCGATGACCATCCTCTACCTAAGGAGACTTGTAACGTTATTGTGCCAATCACAACTAAAAAATAAATAGTAAAAGACCAAGAAACAGCAAGTGACTTGTGTAGCATATTATTTCATCGTCCGTTTTAACTATAATAGTTTTTGAGATATCTCTTCCATATTAGCCCAAATATCATTAATGTCACCATCTTCTGAGACTGGAATTCTACAGCTTTGAATAACTTGTCACACAAAATTGCAAACTGGATGATTATAGTAAACATTAATCGAAACATGTACCAGTACCTTCTTATGAGGTATCGTGGCAGCTATTATTATCCACCCCACTTGGCTTGTTGATACAGTCACCGTCAACGGGCGTAGCAAATTGTCGCTACAAATAGCTACGTCTACGTTTTTCTACCTAAATTTATGTTAGTCTAAACTACCTGAAGTTCTACGTTACTACACTTGCTAGTCTATGGAGTCTTGACTTAGTTTTGGGCTCATCTTCGGCATTCTTGTCGATTGTTGTCGATTGGTCATTCCTCACACCGTGAGAAACACCGATCCCAAAGACCACCCCGTGGTGTTTACGGCTTTTACTTCGCACTTACTAAGGTCCACTTGGAGATTTACCGAAAATATATTTGACAATAATTTGGGTTACTTACTATATCAATTCTAACATAGAATCACACACACAGCGATTCAACTTCAACATTATGTATGGTATTACATCACTATCTTCTTTAAATGTAAGTCAAGAGACAAAAAAAAGGCAAACAAGTGTAGACAAGTGCAGCAGGCAAGACCGGAGAGAGGGGGTGGTTTTACGCCCCTCAACTTCAGACCTGTCAAGCTGCACCGTGACCACATCCTGATTGAAACGACACGTATATGTGCCCATACAATGGAATGCCTCAGTTGGCAGAGTATGTGGAATGTTTCCCCACACACTTGAAATCGCTTGTTCCCGTGCCATTTACTAACTGGTGTTGCAGAGAACCTCCGCTATAGCACAGATTGGTCCCTAGTTTGTGCTGGGACCTTAAACCGCACGTTTGCTTTGATTTTATATTTGTGGTCGTGTAACGTTAATTGTCGAGTCACTATAGCAGCTTATAGGCCAGCAGCTTATTGGCCCCTGGCGCGAACCAAGGGGCCGATGGGGAGTCGAAAGAAACTCCATTTAGGAGGGACCAGCATCCTCTCCAGAGTACCGAAGAGCAAGATTCTAACGTTCAAGAACATTAGCCTTTCCAAGATGACCAGCACCACCTCGGCGGACGACGACCGGAGGGACGGCCGCATCGACGAGTTGACCAAGAACGTCCAGGAAATACTGAATCTGCTGAGCCAAGCGACCGGCCTCTGAGCGAGAGGCGGAAGTTTTCGCCGCAGAACCTAGCACAATTGACGATCGTCTTACGAGACTCAAGGGTCATGTCAACACCATTTTCCTCATATCCACGAACTAATAAAAAAACAACCAACTAAAGAACCCGCAACTTACACAAGTACCTCCACCTCTACACATGACGACAACTTCGACAACTCAACACCCCACCAAAATCCCAATTGAGCTCCAAGAGCTACAAGGAGGACGCAATACACGCCATTGTATGAACACAACTTGTTCAAAACTAGTCCTACCTTTCCAGAACACCTGAAGATCACGTTCGACGCCAACGACAGACCGGATATTTGTCCATACACTCAGCGAAAAGAGCTAGGCTCTTTCGCTGCTCACCCACTGCCCACCAGCGGCGACGAATGCTTTGCCATCAGAGTAGACACAAAACTTCAAAGTGTTACGATTCTCTCCAAAAACAGACTCTGTGGAAAGCCATGCAAAATAGAACCACACCAGACTTTCTCTACAAGTTCAGGTTTGATCTACGTTGAGGATATCCCGAAGGAGGAAATCAAGGAGTACATCACTGGACTCGTTCAATACGAGGACTGCGTTGTCGAAGCAAAGGTTGCACCGAAGATCACACCAAGAAAAGAGACTACCCCAGCCTTAATACTAGAAATCAACTGCCCTACTCCACCAAAATACCTGGACATTCCCTTCTGCGCCACACCATATGAGAGACGTCAGATGCAATTTTATATGTGCTAGAAATACGGACACACGAGAGGAAACTGTAACTGTAAGCAAAGATGCTCATACTGCTCCCAGGACGACCACGACAAACAGGAAGACCCCCAGTCATGCCAATCCGAAGGACAGCACTGCTTTTATTGCATAGAAGACGGACACCCCACCGGACACAGAGACTGCCCAGAGGAGGAGAGGGAGAGAGCGATCCTCCAATACCAGATAGATCACGGGGTCGGGCGACGAGAGGCTGTAGTCCCGATTCGTTCTTTCCCCAAAATGACCCTTCTTCCCGGGAGAGAAGATCGGCACCATTTCCCACCCACTTCCTCATAACGTTCAACAAAAGTGGTGCAAACAAAGTTTATTTTTCAGCCAACTCATTTATAATGATGGAAGTCACTCACCGAACAACTAAAAGGAAAACCGAAAGAAATACAACGACAGAGAAAGTAATATCTGGCCTACAACACAGAACGTGAGCAAAGTAACGCTGTACAAAAGATGCATCCGTCCTCCAACGATACCAAACGGATTACATACACCTCCCGTTACACGCCTACAACAGACCTCAGTGCTTTCGCTGAAGGTCTAGCTGAAGACTACGGAGTTACCGAAGTTCAAGCAGCATGGATAAAATCACGTAATGCAAATTCTACTGCATACCAAATTATCTTCCCGGGAAACGACGCATCAGAATTCGTAGTTATCCTGGATGAACAAGGTAGAACCAAAACCTACCCAGTAGCAACATATCCCCCCAATGTGCAAAAAATGCCTAGAATACGGCCACGTCATCGCATACTGCCAGCCACACACACCCCAACGTTTCCAGAAATGCGCTGGAGAGCATGACAGAAAAGATTGCACAGTCCGCCTTCCTAAATGCTACCACTGTTCATGCATCCATGAGGCAGGCGACCGCGACTGCCCAGTACATATAGACCAAAAAGAGATAACAATCACACAAAATGAACGCAGAGTTACACGTAAGCAAGCTATCCAAATCTGGAAAGACGAAAACCCAAACCGTTTCAATTATGCCAAAGCAGTCAAATCAACGGGCCAACCAAGCTCCCCCGACGATATCCACACATCAGAACAACATCGTAACAAGACTTCAACACTCCTACCCGGCTGCAGTGCTTCCTCACCCAGGCCAGCCACCGGCTCCGCACCAGAGACGCACAGTTCTAGAAATGTTAATGCAAAGACCTGGAGGACGACGAGATGGATGCATCTCCTGCAGTTGACCACACAGCAAAGCTCACTACTATAAAAACAAAATGACGAAAAGATGAGGAAATCTCCGATATCCAGGCACCACTGAGCAAAATAATGGATAACAACGCCCAAATAACGTCCCGCCAGGACCAAAACCCAGAACTACCTCCACCTGCCTCGAAAGTGGCTCCACTCGTGGAAAACCACTGCGAGGGACAAGATCCTCCGTTAACAAACCCGACTCATGGACACCATCAGCGAGAACGATCAGGGCCTGGCTGACAGCTCTTATCTAGAAGAGCTCATACGCGAGACCTCCGCACAACCAGACATACTACCTAGCCCAAATACCTCTCACTCCACACAATCAGTCGCACAGATAAAAAAGGCTACCACAGAAGAAGAGCGCGCTCGCTCACGAAGCAAACGCAGAGAGCACACATCCTCGTCTTCCCACATGAGCATTCGCAGCGGCGACCGCAGCAACCACAGCAGACCACCTTCCACCGAAGGCAGACACTCCCGTGAACACTTACAACCCGAAACCTCTGGGCAAACTAAAAAACGCGAGCACCACAAAAGCTCCAGAAAATCACTCGACCACTATAGATCATCAAGGTCAGAGTGCAAACAGCCTTCAAAATGACCACCAAAATACTCCAGTGGAACTGCCGGGGACTCGGAAACAAGAAAGACGAATTACTATCCCTAACCGCCACCCATAAACCTATGGTGATGGGCCTCCAGGAGATTAAACTCCGAGAGACCGCCACCCTCAGAATCCCCCAATATATCATACACCGCCGCGAAGGCCACACCAACGTGACTGCTCACGGCGGAGTGGCACTAATGATTCACCAAAGTGTACATCGCCTTCGTCTTCCCCTTAGGACAGAACTCCAAGCTATTGCCGTAAAGATATGCGTCTCAAGGCCAATAACAGTGGTATCCATCTACTCATCAAGAAGCCATGACTAAATTGCTAAACCAACTGACCTCACCAGTGCTCCTCCTTGGAGACTTCAACAGCTACCATGAAACATGGGGATGCATGAGAACAGACCCCAGGGGAGTGATAATGGCTAACACCATATACACTCACAACCTGGTCCTTCTCAACGACGGACAACCCACCCGAATCACCCCCGAAAGTGAAACTGCCATTGACTTATCCATATGCTCTCCCACTCTGGCACCCCAACTCGTTTGGGGAGTTCTGCCTTCAACACACGACAACGATCATAACCCAGTCATCATATCGCTTCTCATCAACTAACCAAGAAACCCTGTCCCACAAGAACTCCGATTCAACTACTAGAAAGCCAGCTGGATGGAATACTCGGCGCACATCGCGTGGAGTGATATGGACAACATCCCCGAAACCACGTCGCAACATGAAATCGTCGCCCAACTATACGAAAAGTTTCAAGCCGCAGCCGAGGCAAGCATTTCCCAATATACCCCTTCAACCTTCTTTTCGAAACCATGGTGGTGCCGAGAGGTGCAAGAAGCATGAGATAAGCGAGAAAATCTATACCATGCCTACCGACGCGCACGGTCCCCCAGGAACAGAGTCGCGTGGAAAAGGGCATCTGCTATATATCGAAAACTTCTAGTGGAGAAGAAACGTGAAAATCTGGCTCAATTAGTCAACACTATTAATCGAAACACTCCCCTCTCCCAGGTGTGGGAAAAAATTCGACGTCCCAGGGAAAACCCGAACGACCTATTAACATCCTTTCTGACGGAGGTAGAACTTATTCTTCCCACGCGGAAATCGCAAATGAACTAGCTCAAATGTTTAGCCAGATTTCGCAATCAACACATTGCACGGCTGCTTTCCAACGGGAGAGGAACTTACGAGAAAGCGAACATCTTGAGTTACTTCTAGAAACGAAGAGGCCCACAACAAACCTTTTTCCCTCCACGAACTGCAGAGCGCTCTAGACCACACACGTGAAACTTCACCTGGGCCAGACCGGGTACACATCAACATGATTGAAAATCTCCCAAATGGCGCCTGTGACCTTATTGAAAGTGTTCAACACTCTGTACTCGAACTCATTTTTTCCCTATCAATGACGGGAATCTACAATTATCCCAATACCCAAACCCGGAAAATTCCACGGCGACTCACGGAACTACCGCCCCATCGCTCTCGCAAAGGGTTGAGAGGCCACATACCACGTTATATCCACCAATTCCTGCAAAATCGCACCTTCAGGGTTAAAGTCGGCGACCCCTTATCACCATCCCATCCGCAAAAAATGGGCGTCCCCCAAGGAAGCGTCCTCTGTCATTCTTTTTATACTCAAGATCGACCAGATAGCAGACATTCTCTCGCGCGACGGAAGATTGCCTTCATCACTATACGTGGACGACTTACAAAAAAACTACAGGCACATAGCCTCTTAACAATCCAACAGGAACTCCAGAAATGTCTAAACCTAGTCGGAAACTGGGCCTCTCTAAACGGATTCAGATTCTCGCCCCCCAAAACGAAAAGCATGCACTATACTCTCGTGCCCGGCTTACACCTAAAACCAGCCCTAATGCTAAACAACACTCCGCTAGTATACGAGGAATCCATAAAATTCCTCGGTCTTGAGTGGGACCCTAAACTCACATGGCGACCTCATATTGCAGCCCTGGAGATCCGCTGCAAAAAAGCAACCGGACTTATCCTCTCTGTAACATCCTTGAAATTCGGAGCTGATATGAACACCGGCTTGACGTTATTCAGAACATTAATAGGCTCGCGCATTGACTATGGAGCAATTGTTTACGGTTCAGCAGCCAAAACCACCCTAGAACCTCTCTCAATCATAGTAAATAACGCCCTGCGTATCAGAACCATTGCGTTCCGTTCCACGTGCTTGCTAACGAGCTTCCTCTTTCGCTCCGGAGAGACAAACTCTCACTACAGTACTATTTCAAGACGAGGAGCTACATCAATAGCCCAGCACTCGGTGACGTCACCAATATTCTTGATAAACGCCTCTTTGCGGCTAAGAAGAACATATGCCCACCCTTTTTTCTACGCGTGGATAACTTACTGACCTCGCTGAACATCAGACGCAAAGCAATCAAGCCTTCATTCTCCTATCGAATTCTTCAAATTAACACACCAACGTGGATGATCAGCCCACCACTGGTCAACCTAGATCTGCAGACGTACCCCAAAGCAACAACCTCAACCAACACGTACCGCCGAG
>SDVV010041618.1:0-10418 GCA_016164225.1 Gammarus roeselii | reverse complement strand
TCAGCGCTTCCATGATACGAGACCGAGCTATATCAGCGCTTCCATGATACGAGACCGAGCCATATCAGCGCTTCCATGATACGAGACCGAGCCATATCAGCGCTTCCATGATACGAGACCGAGCTATATCAGCGCTTCCATGATACGAGGCCGAGCCGTATCAGCGCTTCCATGATACGAGACCGAGCCATATCAGCGCTTCCATGATATGAGACCGAGCCATATCAGCGCTTCCATGATACGAGACCGAGCCATATCAGCGCTTCCATGATACGAGACCTAGCCATATCAGCGCTTCCATGATATGAGACCGAGCCATATCAGCGCTTCCATGATACGAAACCGAGCCATATCAGCGCTTCCATAATACGAGACCGAGTCATATCAGCGCTTCCATGATACGAGACCAAGCCATATCAGCGCTTCCTTCACTCCCGGTGGTGTCGGAACTCTTATACGGTGAGATTGGTGGGCGCATCTCCCCCGGCACTCTGGCGGGGGCCATAGTGGACTGGCCCATGTGGATACGATGCGGGGTAATTCATTCATACTGTACTCCTTTTGTGACTTTTAATGACCGCTTCTTTTTCTATCCGAAGATTTCCATGAAATAAAATTCATTTATTAAAAAGGGAAGTTTGGTCCCGGTACTGTTATGTAGTATGGAATAGTATCTAGACCTGTTTCATACTCTAGTAAGCAGATGAAGCTAGTTGGCAGATAATATCTTCAATACGTGATTTTTGGGATTCGAAAATTTCAGATAGAAACTGAAAACTTTATTTCAAAATCACAGTCTCATAAAACCGACAAAATGTTATGCGCAGTTGGCAACATTTTATCACCATCGATAGGTTGCAAAGAAAGCCAATATCATAAAAGCACAAACGGTAACGTCGTATGTTATTGGGAAGTACGACAAAGAGAGACAGAGGTTCATGAAATATTAATATTTCATCTGTTATTGAAGGATTCTGCCCCATTTGATACTCTATCCCCGGCAACCCTCTATACTTACTCGTCTCTTATTATGGCTTGAACAGCAGGCTCAACACTACACCTTTGCCCTTGCCCGTAGGCCTATTGCTCCGTGCATGCAATTCACTACGCCATCTTGCCTTATTTATGGCAATACCCCTGGTTGTTTACTACACTATCGCTCGCCAGGAATATCAGCGTGCAATATCACCAACAATATCAGTCTGTCGCAGCTCCCTATTGATTTTTGCTTCACGTATAATCACGGCAATTTTTCCTGAACCCCGGCCGAAGAACCAAAGAATTTCTAGGCGGGTCGAGACAGGCTCGAACAGAAGAGGGCGATCAGGATATGGGGAAGATAAAGGAGCAGATTGGGGAAGAGAGGAACTGATTGAGGGATAAAGGTTACGAGAACAAAGAAGAGGAGGAACTAGTTTGGGGAGGATGGTGTAGAACAATGTGGAGGAGAGGGGAACAGATTGGAGAGGAGAGGGGGACAGAGTAGGGAGAAGAAAAGAACAGATTTAGGAGGAAAGAGGAACAGATTGGGGAACAGAAGGCATGAGGATGGGGAAGATTAAGAAGGAAGATGGGAAGAAAATGAAACCAATTGGGATGACAGGGAAGGATGTTGGGCAAGAGAACAGAAGAGATTGCGGAAGAGAGGTTCATGGTTGGGGCAGAGAAGGTAGAGGCTGGGTAAGAGAGGGAAGGAGGTTGAGGACGAGGGTAGAAGATCATGGATAAGAAGGGAGGCTGTTGCGGAAGGGAGGTTAGGATGTCAAGGAAGATTGGGAGGTTTTTGCGGAAGGAAGAGAAAGATGTCTGGGAATAGAGGGAAGGATGTTGGGGAATCCAGGAAAGATGTTGGGGAAAGGAAGATAATGTTGTTAGGGAAGAGAATAATGCTGGGAAGAGAGGATAGTAGTGGGAAGAGACGGAGGAGACTGGAGATGCAACTGTAGGATGTGTGGGAAGAGAGAGTTAGGGGTTGAGAAAGAGTCGGTGGCCCGCTGCAGGGACGGGGAACTTGAGTCAAAGGTTAAGAAACATTCGTAGTGGATTGCCTCGCTCACGAAAAGCATAACCCGAGTTATATTTGGATGCAGAATCGTCCGTGTGAGCATCGCCTGGAGGAATGAACCTGTGTGATTACAGACAATGTTTCCAATTTCTCTGTAGGGATGTGTAGTCTTTTATGTGTTGCAGAGCTTTCTTTCTACGATACCCTGTCTCGATGTGGAAGTACGTCAAGAACCTGATGCCGACATACAACTGAGAAGTTCAATTATTGGTTTTTCATATATGAAACTTATAGTGTAAGCATCTCCTTGCTACCCCCTCTCTCGAGGTGAGGTGAACTGCAGTTTAGCCAATGGTTGCGCGTTTATCTAATGGTTGCGTTTAGCCAATGGTAGCGTGTTTTCTGAAGGCAGTGATAGACAAAACAATGAACTAAGTACGTTTTATTTGTGCTTTGAAAAAACTACCTAAGCAAAATACGTACAAATGGAAAAATTATTCTAGATTATATTAGATTAGGGCTCCATCCCCACGGGATTTTCAACGAGAATATTTGTGGCTCTCCATCAAGGTACATAGATCATTGATCTAGATACCCCCGTAAGGCTCGAGTTCACAGCTCTAGATACCCTGTACGGCATGAGTTAATGTATCTAGATACCGCGTCGGGCGCGAGTTCATGGATCTAGATACCCCCGTAGGGCGCGAGTTAATGGATCTAGATACCCTCGTAGGGTGCGAGTTAATGGATCTAGATACCGCGTCGGGCGCGAGTTAATGGATCTAGATACCCCCGTAGGGCGTGAGTTCATGAGTATGGCGCGGTGACATCAGCCTTGTAAATATGGTGAATGATGAAACTCAATTCAAAAATTTCAGTAGATTCAATGAAATTCAATCAATTTATTGTAAAAAAATTATAACACCATTTGTTAACGAATACCTTTTTTTTATTCCTAATTATTTATCTAAGAAAAACATTCCGATGGGAAACACGTCAAGTTAATTACGATCATAAATGTATCGTCAACACTCTCCAATTGATGCCGTCAAGATGACGTGCAAAGCTATCCTGATTCTTCAACTCTAAGGATGTTCCAAATAACCATATTTCCTGAGATGTCCTGAAGATTGTTAAGGGACATAACATCCGCAACCAAACCCTTCGAACTAACATCCACAAGCAAACCCGGAAAATAAGTTTAGAAGCACAACAGCAATCTAACATCCAAAACTGACCCATTAAAATAACATTTAAAAACGATCCCAAAATCATCCATCCACAAGAAAACCCACAAGCCTTACAACCAAGCCCTCAACCTCACATCCACAACCACACCCTCAACCTCACATCCACTTTCAGTCCCGCCAACCTCACCACCGTGCTCGTGTTTCCTTGCTCGTGTAGAAGTAAAATTTAACCGATTACTCCCGACCGGCCAATAGAAGTCTATTTATTAATGTCTGCTGTAGGCCGTCACTTTGTTTACCGCCGCCGATGAGGGCCTACAAGATCCTGAGACACCCTAGGCCTACACGATGGATAAACCGAAAGCCAACACCAGCGAACGAGACGATGGAAGGATGTAAGGCCTGCTGTAGTAACAACATGGACGGAAATTATTCGGTCTGGTTACCCAAGATGCATTGCATAAATAACGTCTATTTTTCCTTCCACGCGACGTAATGTTAATCACTCACCAGTGTCCTCACCGCATCTTGGATGGCTTTCAAGGTATATGGGGAAGATAAAATTATTTGTTTGGCTGCTCTGCAATCTAGCTTTATAAAAGTTAGTCTTCTTGAAATATTTGCTTTTAACTTAGGGCTATTTATAAGTATAAAATAAAGCAAAGTTTCAATGGTTAATGAAAATAGCTGAAGAAAGGTTGGCAACGAGGAATGAAAGGTTTCAGTAATTTCCTTACAATTCATCTCGTACCTGTGATGGCCTGACGGAACAGTTTCAAACTAAAATATGAGCAGGAATCACCTGTGGCGAAACACCGAGCAAAGGATTTTCTGCAAATTAAAAAACCTGAAACATGGCTGCTCAATTTATCCAGAAAAATAATTCCGTGCACTTCTTCACGGAATATTGTTTCTTTATTTGCTACCCCAACTTGAAGCAATGGTGGTATTTATTGCGGGATCATATTCTCAACAGAACTGCACATTACAATCTCAACAGAACTGCACATTACAATCTCAACAGAACTGCACTTTACAATCTCAACAGAACTGCACTTTACAATCTCAACAGAACTGCACATTACAATCTCAACAGAACTGCACTTTACAATCTCAACAGAAATGCACATTACAATCTCAACAGAACTGCACTTTACAATCTCAACAGAACTGCACATTACAATCTCAACAGAACTGTCTATTACAATCTCGACAAAACTGTCTATTAAAATCTCAACAAAACTGCCTATTACAATATCAGCGAAACTGCACATTACAATCTCAACAAATCGTTACAATCTCATAAGAGTTGCACAATATAATCTCAACACAACCGCATAAAACAATCTGAATTGAACTGCTTATTACAATCTCAACTGAACTGCCGAATGAATTCTGGGAGTGGAGTTTGTAATAAAATTTGTTCATGAAGGAAAAATGCAGACTTTTCACTTAAAATTAGATTGGTAAGGATTCACTTGCAGATAAAGGATATAAATATAGGAAATAGGGAAATGGATTAGATGCAATATTCTTGCTCATGAGATGATTAGAACGTTACCACATATTAGAACGTCAACGCATAAATTAGAACGTTAGCGCATATATTAAATTTGATTTTATGTAAGCCTCATTTCCACCGAAGCCTCAACGCAAGTCGTAACAGGCTCCCCGTAGGGCTCGACGATTATTGATTCCAGTAGGCTCGCACACCTCTGTGTGCAAGGAAAACAACGTTGTCAAAGTTAGAACAATATGAAAATTTCAGTCGTGTCAGACGCACGCTGGTGCGCACAAAAAAAAACTTAGACAAAACGGATCTCCGCTTTTTGTCATTTAGAACTTCATGAGTAATGAAGACGCACGCTAATGCGCAAAGATAGTATTTTCGAAATCGGTACAAGGTCTACGGCTACACGGATCAGCTCATTTCCAGCCGCAACGTATCTCAAGGTTCATTGTTACGCGGTAGAGGTCAACAACAGAAATTGCATATGGTGCGCGCACGCGCGAGCGAGCACAACTGAAAAAACAATTATTCATAGAATCACAAACAGGAACTCTCGCACAAATACGCTAGCAATATTTTAGATGACAAAATTGTGGATCGTGAAGAGGAACGAAAGAACAGGTTTTTCATCTACTGAAAAACGTTTCTGATTATTGACATCACTCTTATTGCTTAAGGGGATAGGGGGGGGGGGGTAAAGGTCCCTCGGGTCCTGAAGGAGCTCGATGGGTACCGAAGGGTAACGGGTCCCGGAGCTACCCGGGTCCCTCGAGTACCCTCATCTCTGCCTATCTCGGCTTGTCTCGACTCATTTCGGCCAGTCTCGACTCATCCCGCCCCAATCGACTCGCCTCAACGTGTTTCGACTAATCTCGACGCACCGCGACCAGCCTCGACGCAGCCCTACCCCTCTGTGCCAGTAATCCGTGGACTGTAAAAACATTTTTTTCTACTCAAGCATTTCACATACATACATTTTTCTATGTATGGGTTTTACAGCGTGGGGAGGGGGAAACAGAGGTTCCAGGGTTCAAAAGGGCCTCAAGAGGGGCCCAAAGTTTCTCATGAGGGTCCCAAAGGGTCTCACGGGTGTCCAAAAGGACCCCAGAAGGGTCTAAGAAGGTCCCCCCAAAAATCCTCCTGGTCTTGCAAGTCCCTCGGGTTCCTGAAATCCCGGGTCCTCCGGGTCCTCAGAGTCCCGCGGGTCCCACGAGAAGCCGCTTTTCCCTGGGTCACCTAGTCTCAACCAACCTCGATATATAATAATCAATACAGAATTTATCACCATGAAAAAAGGCAGAGAAAAATAATAGAGCCCAAGAAAGAAGAACTAATTAAATACTAAAATAAAAGGCTAATGATCTATAAAATGAATAATCATCCATCCACCCAAGAATAATCATCTATCTACCCCAAATCATATATTAGAACGTTAACACATATATTAGAACATTCACGCACATATTAGAACGTTTCCGCATATCCTTTCTAACCTGGCCGTTTGCTGACATCGCGTTTCTTTCATCAAGTCTATAAATACTTCAATTGGACTCGTTCATTAACAGACATCTTGTTTAACAAATACGTTGAGCTCATTTGCGTAGTGTTGACGTTAAGCCGAAATGAGTCCGGGAAAATGAATAGCACCATCGAATAATTCTACAGATTGTACAGCAGAAACATCTGTAAAAAAATTAGCGTATCCAGATTGTTTTTTTTAATTCTGCATATACAATATTATCCAATAAGTGACACGTGAGTATCATGGTATCTATTTTCTTTCTACCGATGTAGAAGTGCATCTGGGAATAAAATTTCATTGATTTCTGCAGTTTGATTAATTCCAAGTTTAAATGTATCCCGAGGAATCATCATACTCAAATGACATCACTTTTAAAGCCATTTTTTCTCTACGTGCAGCAGCGAAAGAGAATTCCTTCAATGGTCAAGGTCAACCAAAGTAATAAATGATCATTTTTCTCTGTGTTAAACTCATCGTAAATAAGAATTTTAGAATTCATTACGACCCTTTGCCCTGATACAATGCCATAACAGGAGTCCTTGGTAAATTAAAGACCACGAGGGAAATGTGTCATTCGTTTTCATTCGCATCTGTTCATTTTTAATGTGCAGTGCGATAAGAGATCCCAAAACCAGAACCCATAACTGTAAAACCAGAACCCATTACTGTAAAAACAGAACCCATCACTGTAAAACCAGAACCTATTACTGTAAAACCAGAACCCATTACTGTAGAACCAGAACCCATTACTGTAAAACCAGAACCCACTACTGTAAAACCAGAACCCATCACTGTAAAACCAGAACCCATCACTGTAAAACCAGAACCTATTACTGTAAAACCAGAACCCATTACTGTAAAACCAGAACCCATCACTGTAAAACAATAACTGTCAAAAGTCATGTTGGTAAATTATTTGAAAGATGTCCGTGAATTCCATGGAAAAACATATCTTCAACGTTTCAATGAAGCAAGTTCAATTGTGATAATCCTAGTCATGTATTATAGAGCACAACTTGCGATGTCAAGTTAAGCCAGCATAACAGACGCCACAAGTTTGGTTCGTTGCGGCAATTATAGACAAGAAATTGATGTTATTTAGTCATCATTTAAAGAGACCTATGAATGAAGGGTAAGGAATTTTTTGAAAGAAAAGCATACATAAATCCTTCGATACATTGTGTTGTCTGTTTTAGCAGTGCATTGGAAGACACCATCGAATGAGAACAGAAACACCGTAATATTCTTGTTGCATCAATGATCGTCTGACAATGTATTGGTCACATCAATGATCGTCTAACAATGTTTGGTACATCAATGATCGTTGGACAATCACATTCAGCTCCGTATTTTTAAATGTACAGCTAACCTAACTGCAAATAGAGTCCTAACTCGTGCCTCTGTGTTCTATGAACTAGAAGGATCTTGTCCCTCTAGATTCCCTTCCACGGGAATAAACTCCCCATCCTATTAGAATTGTGATACATAATTTGAGCTCTTAGGACATTTCTAACAGGTACTGTTACAGAATGGATCAGCACACCTGTCAACTATTTCCCATGTGTTCTCCTCGGTAAAGTAGACAAAATATGAAACACAGAGTATCATAAACGTTCAACTGCCCTTGCTCATCTCGGAATAAATATTGTACATCCCCCTATCTATGCACCAATAAGAGTATATTTATCCAAGTTCATCATTTATAGTATAGACTAAGATGGCTGAATAGACCACGATGGACGAATAAACCACGATGGCCGACTAGACCACGATAGCCGAATAGACCACGATAGCTGAATAGACCACGATAGCCGAATATACCACGATGGCTGAATAGACCACGATGGTCAAGATAGACCACGATGGCCGAATATACCACGATGACCGAATAGACCACGATGGCCGAATAGACCACGATGGTCGAGATAGACCACGATGGCCGAATAGACCACGATGGCCAAGATAGACCACGATGGCCGAATATACCACGATGGCCGAGATAGACCACGATGGCAAAATAAACCACGATGGCCGAATAGACCACGATGGCCGAGATAGACCACGATGGCAAAATAAACCACGATGGCCGAATAGACCACGATGGCCGAATAGACCACGATGGCCGAGATAGGAAACGCATGCCGGGAATAAGTATTACATTCAATTCCTCTTCCTGCCAATGGTTTCTATTAAAACCTATCCATTTCATTGCACATTTTTACTAAAATTTTGTCTGCAGTAAATAGAAGAGCTCTTTGGCCGGGAGCGTGAAAGCTTTTTGGAATAGAATTCTCTTCATATCGGATATTTTAAAGAGATTCCAATCGCAACGAATGAAAAATGCTAAATTGAGAACTGCTCGATGTTTTTGTTGTTTATCCGCGTTGGCAATATTTGCTGGACAATTTAAAAGGGCGATGAAGCGTTTAAAATGTCGCCGATGATACAGTTGGTGTTTATTGAAACGCAATCATGATACGGATTTTTTTTCTTCAGAAATATGCGGTCTCTGAGAAGGAATACTTTTAAATTCACGTCTTAGAGTCTTGGTTAAATATACTTCCACAGGTAAAAAATGAATCTCCAAGGCTCAAACGATTGCGTCCCTACGAAACCCTCCTTAAACAAACCCCCATTCAGCTTAACATAAACAGAATACATTTTGTATAAGGAATAACGAATTTGCTCTGATTTTTAATGCCATCAACTTTAAAAAATTTAAGTTCGACGAAACATGACTTCTTCAAGATAAGTTTATGGAAATTTGATGAGTATATCAACAAAATTGCTACAGATTTAATTGCAATACAATCAATATATTACTATCTTATATTATTATCTCATATTATTATTTTATATTACTATCTTAATAATATCTTATATTAAGATCTTATTTATTATCTTATAATACGATCTTATTACTATTTTATATCACTATCCTCTATTTCTATCCCATTACTATCTTATATTAGTATATTATTACTATCTTATATTAGTATATTATTACTATCTTATATTAGTATATTATTACTATCTTATATTACTATCTTATTACTTTCTTATATTACTATCTTATTACTATCATATCACTATCTTATGTTACTATCTTATCACTATTTACATTACTATCTTAAAATCACTACACAATGGAAAACAAACGAGGATTTCTGACGATAGTGAAAGAGTCCATAATATCCATCGCTCGGGAGATAAGGCAAGTCGTTATATAAAATAATCTCACCTCCAACTGATGATCAGCACACGCCTTTACAGTCGCCTCATTTCCACCGGAACCTCAACGTGAGTCATAATAGGCTCACCTATAAGGCGCGAACGATTAAGTTGAAATAGATTAAGGGGCTAGTCTCCACCTAGGCTTTGATGGAAGCCTCAACAAGCTCCCTCACAGGGCGCGAAGTTCACTAATTATGATACGGGTTCGCCCTCAAGGATCTGAGGAAACGATTGTTTTTTGATCATTTCCACTCTTTAATTGTGGTGTGTATGCACGTTAGAACAAACAGAAATTATCTTCGATTCCGAAAAAGCGGTATTTGTCCAGGCCAAAAATGGAGATCTCCGCATCTGTACCGTTGTGAAAGAAATTTCAATCATGTTTAGAATGTGACAGAAAAAAACTTTTCATTTTTTCCACTTAGAATTTCACTTCATACATAAATTTCTTATGGTATTATGTCTGGATAAAGTTTCTGAATAGATATCGATGAAATTTTTGATGAGTTCATACATCAAACGAAAAATTATTCCTAAAGATCTTATTTAATCTTCATTCATGAACGAATTTTCGTTCGCTACTATACATTGGTAACATTAATGAAAGGGAAGAATTATTATGTCTATTCTGCCGCATAATTCTTTCCAGCTTCACATAGGCCGATAAGTTTACAGCGTAGAAGCTTCTATCTGTTGATTGATTGATTGATTGATTTGGGCCTCATTTCCACCAGAGCCTCAACGTGAGTCATAATAGGCTCCCCCGTAGGGCGCGACCGTCGTTGGTTTAGGTAAGTCCACACAACCTCGTGCGCGAAAATATTAGCTTTGTCAAGATGAAGTCAGTACATATTTTAATTGTGGCATATTCGCGTATTAGCGCGCACGAGAGAGTATAGAGTTAATGCGTATCTTCGTAAAATGAGTAGATGTTTTTGTGCGTAGTGAGGTGGAGGG
>SDVV010041617.1:0-10418 GCA_016164225.1 Gammarus roeselii | reverse complement strand
TATATATATGTATAAATATATTTACGTTTTCATTTTTTTTTTATTATTGATATATTGGAACTGGACAAGCTGGACCCAATCATTTAAGACTACAGGCAACATTGGGATGGGTCTCCAAATGAGACCACAACTTATATTTTAATTGTTATCGGGAGTGGATCAATTACAATTTAAAATTAAATCCCAAGAAGGCACCGTGGAGGTTAAATTTCAGTGTACGATTGAGACCTCAAGCATCACAACGATTGAGACCTCAAACAATACCACGATTAAGACCTCAAACAATACCACGATTAAGACCTTTAGCAATATCACGATTGAGACCTCAAGCATTACCACGATTGAGACCTCAAGCAATACCACGATTGAGACCTCAAGCAATACCACGATTAAGACCTTAAGCAATACCACGGTTGAGACCTCAAGCAATACCACGATTGAGACCTTGAGCTATACCACGGTTGAGACCTCAAGCAATACCACGATTGAGACCTCAAGCAATACTACGATTGAGACTTCAAGCAATACCATGATTAAGATCTCATGCATAACCACGATTGAGACCTCAAGCAATACAACGATTGAGACTTCAAGCAATACCACGATTAAGATCTCAAGCATTACCACGATTGAGACCTCAAGCAATACCACGATTGAGACCTCTAGCAATACAACGATTGAGACTTCAAGCAATACCACGATTAAGATCTCAAGCATTACCACGATTGGGACCTCAAGCAATACAACGATTGAGACTTCAAGCAATACCACGATTAAGATCTCAAGCATTACCACGATTGAGACCTCAAGCAATACCACGATTGAGACCTCTAGCAATACAACGATTGAGACTTCAAGCAATACCACGATTAAGATCTCAAGCATTACCACGATTGGGACCTCAAGCAATACAACGATTGAGACTTCAAGCAATACCACGATTAAGATCTCAAGCATTACCACGATTGAGACCTCAAGCAATACCACGATTGAGACCTCTAGCAATACAACGATTGAGACCTCAAGCAATACTACGATTAAGAACTCAAGCATTACCACGATTGAGACCTCAAGCAATACCACGATTGAGACCTCAAGTAAGATCACGACTGGAACAACTAACGAGTTGCCAATTCAACCGCGATCGATGTTCACTAAGGATTGAGACCGAGATTGACGATACCAATGGCAGACAATTAATTATAGCTCATACAACGTTAGTGACAGCCAACAATCACTAGTGACAGAGCCAACCATTACTAGTGACAGAGACAACCATTACTAGTGACAGAGCCAACCATTACTAGTGACAGAGCCAACCATTACTACTGACAGAGCCAACGATTACTAGTGACAGAGCCAACTATCGCTAGTAACAGAGCCAACCATTACTAGTGACAGAGCCAACTATTACTAGTGACAGAGCCAACCATTACTAGTGACAGAGCCAACCATTACTAGTGACAGAGCCAACCATTACCAGTGACAGAGCCAACCATTACTAGTGACAGAGCCAACTATTACTAGTGACAGAGCCAACCATTACTAGTGACAGAGCCAACCATTGCTAGTGACAGAGCCAACCTTTACTAGTGACAGAGCCAACCATCGCAATGTCATACGTCACCGCCCCACAAATGATGTCATTGAGCTCTGCCATTGTGACATCACATCAATTAGTGCTAAACGAGGCGCGAAAAAATAAGGAAGTGGAGGCCTTGCAACAAATGAGTGCTGATCACTTTTGTAGCGCCTTACGAGAGAGCTGGAGACGGTGTTTGATGCAGTTAATGAGCTGTAGCCACCGGGAGTAATGTTATTGATCTATTTACAGGAGAGCGTAGTTTACAATGGGTGGGTGGGACGGCTACAGGTCAAGGGCCTCTGAGTGAAAGCAGTGGGAAGAGAGCTGCTTGTATAGGAGGATCCTTGATGGCAGAGTTCGATCACTAACGAGAATTGGATGATCGAAATGACATCGAATTCATTACACGATGAACATTAATTCAAGGACGTCAGTGTTAGGCAACACCATGTAACGGGGGGAGGGGGGGGAGGGGGGGTAGTTCAACATCATGTGGCTTCAGCGTCATGCGACAACATATGTTCGGCAGATTAAACAACTACATGTGACGAAGAGATAATCTATCACCATGTGACGTAAGGGTAATGCTACAACGTGTGACGTCAAGGTAGTGCTATAACATGTTACCTCAAGGAAAAAGCACTAACCTGTGACGTTAGGGTTGTGCTATAGCCTTTAACGTCCGGGTAGTGCTATAACCTGAGACGTCCGGGTAGTGCTATAACCTGTGACGTCCGAGTAGTGCTATAACCTGTGACGTCCGAGAAGTGCTATAACCTGTGACGTCCGAGTAGTGCTATATCCTGTAAAGTCCGGGTAGTGATATAACTTGTGACTTCCGAGTAGCGCTATAACCTGTGACGTCCGGGTAGTGCCATAACCTGTGACGTCCGAGTAGTGCTATAACCTGTGACGTCCGAGTAGTGCTACAACCTGTGTCGTCTGGGTAGTGCTTTAACCTGTGACGTCTGAGTAGTGATATAACCTGTGACGTCTGGGTGGTGCTATAACATCTGAAGTCCGGGTAGTGATATAACCTATGACGTCCGGGTAGTGATACAATCTGTGACGTCCCGGTAGTGCCATAACCTGTGACGTCCGGGTAGTGATATAACCTGTGACGTCCGGGTAGTGCTATAACCTGTGACGTAAGGGTAATGCTACAACACGTGACGTCAAGAAAATAACACTAACATATGTGACGTAAGGATAATGCTGTAGCCTTTGACGTATGGGTATTCCTACAACATATGACGTCCAGGCAATGCTAAACATGTGACGTCCGGGTTCGGATAGAACATGCGACTATAGAGTGCTGCAGCATCATGCGACGTCAAGGTAATGATACAACACGTGATGTCAGGGTCGTGCTACAACATGTGGCAATAGAGTGCTGCAGCAAAATGCGACGTCAAGATAATGATACAACACGTGGTGTCAGGGTCGTGCTACAACAAGTGACAATAAAGTGCAGCAACATCATGCGACGTCAAGGTAATGATACAACAAGGGGTGCCACGGTCGTGCTACAACATGTGACTATAGAGTGCTACAGCATCATGCGACGTCAAGGTAACGAAACAATAAGTGGTACCAGGGTCGTGCTACAACATGTGACTATAGAGTGCTGCAGTATCATGCGACGTCAAGGTAATGATACAACACGTGGTGCCAGGGTTGTGCTACAACAGCATCATGCGACGTCAAGGTAATGATACAACACGGGGTGTCAGGATCGTGCTACAACATGTGACTATAGAGTTCTGCAGCATCATGCGACGTCAAGGTAATGATACAACAAGTGGTGCCAGGGTCGTGCTACAACGTGTGACAATAGAGTGCTGCAGCATCATGCGACGTCAAGATAATGATACAACACGTGGTGCCAGGGTCGTGCTACAACATGTGACTATAGAGTGCTGCAGCATCTTGCGACGTCAAGGCAATGATACGACACGTGAGGCCAGGGAAATGTTGCAACATGGGACGCCAAAGCAATACTATGAGACGTGACGTCAGCAAAAGTCTTGATCAATTTAAATGTTGAATAGATGCTCCAATTGTGCCGTTATTGAAACCTATTGAACTAGAAAATGCCGTGATAGAGTCTTTCCGCGTTCATTTACTCATCCCTGTAGCCGGTTTGCGTATTGAAAATTTTCATTGTTTGAGAGTCAGCAATGAACGTGCATCATAACAAAAAATCCATTATCCGTCAGCCGTATGTGTTTCAAATAAATGTGAGATTCCAGCTCACATATTCAACTGTTCCTTCCATTTCAAGTCAAATTGCTAATGGCTGCTAATGGTCCAATTCACTGCGAAAACTTAGCCGACATTTATAGAATCATACAAGTATGTTCCTTTTTATAGAAGTTTAAATAGTATGACACTGTAACAGCACAACCGGAAAGGGAGAAATTTTATACACAAAACTCTCAGAAACGGTATTATTGAAATAGTCAGTTACAATAAATAGTCAGTTACCATAAATAGTCAGTTACCATAGATAGTCAGTTACCATAAATAGTCAGTTACCATATAAAGTCAGTTACCATAAATAGTCTGTTACTATAAATAGTCAGTTATCATAAATAGTTAGTTGCCATAATTGATTTTCGGTATTAATTTCTACGTGTCGGCTCATTCGGCCAATTTGACAGTTTAATATGGACGTCAATTCAACATTGGAAACTAAACTATATCACCTGAATTTCAACACATGAAATTTATAATTTTGAGCACTGTCTCAGAGAGATCATAAACACGCGTCAATCCTGACCCCTACCTTCTACAGAACACATCTGACATTTCGTGATTACGGAGAGTCAATTGACTATCTTAACAAAACTTTCATCATAATTGGCATAAGTTGCAACTAGCATAACGCTTGGCAAAAGTCTCAACTATCGTCATGTTTGTCAAGAGCCTCAACCCACATCATGTTTGCAAAAGTCTCCTCACTCGTCATATGCGGCATAAGTCTCACCTATCCTCATGTTAGAAGTGTTCACTATATCATGTTTGGAGAAATCTTTACTATATCATGTTTGGACAATTTCTCAATAACCACCATGTTTGGCAAAAGTCTCAACGATCAGCGTTTTTGGCAAAAATCTCCCCTCGCGTCGTGTTTGGCACAAGTCTCAACCACATCATCATGTTGGGGAAAAGTTTCAACTACCATCTTGGTGGGCTATATTCTGAACTATCATCATATTCGGCGGTCATCTCTACTACCATCATGTTTGGCAGAAGTCATAACTACCATCATGTTTGGCAGAAGTCACAACTACCATCACGTTGGGCAGGAGTCGCCACTATCACGTTGAACAGAAGTCAACTATCATCATGATTGACACAAGTATCAACTATCATGATTTATGGCAAAAATCTCAACTATCAACATATTTGACATAATTGGCAAAAGTCTCTATTATCATCATGTGTGACAAACGTCTAATTTATTAGTATATTTGGCAGAGAAGTCTCTACTACTTATATGATTGACATAATTCTCAATAACCGTCCTGATGGCCCAAGCCACAACTATCATGTTTGTAAGGAGTCTCATGCATCGTCATGTTTGTAAGAAGTCTCATGCATCATCATGTTTGGAAGAAGTCTTATGCATCATCAAGTTTGGAAGAAGTCTCATGTATCATCATGTTTGGAAGAAGTCTCATGCATCATCATGTTTGGGAGAAGTCTCATGCATCGTCATATTTGGAAGAAGTCTCATGTATCATCGTGATTGGCATGAAGATACATGTACCATCACTGATTCTACAATACACGCTCTGATGACTGCCGGAACCGTTTTTCTTCATCTAATTTCTCATAAAGGACTAACGCTTGTCCTTCTGAAAAGGATCTTTAGAATCCTTTTCAGATTCTAAAAATGGAACTCTACTTTTTGATGCAAAAGGACACCAGAACCATTTTTTGCACTTTTTGCATGAAAACGCTTGCTTGGTAGATTATGGATTTCCTTTACCCTATTTTTGTTCTGGCAATCAGGTTTATGTGCACGTTAGGAGACAGAGTGAAACAGTTCAGAGAAGGAACAGGTCATTTAAGTGGTTCAGTGCATGCATGGAGGCGAAGCGATCTTTCATACCTTAACTTTCTGAGACTGAAGGCGATACTCCTTGTAAAATATGAATAAAAAACACATTGACCATCTAATCGGAAAGCTGGTTGCCCGTCCCATTGTGTTCTATTTGGAATAGTTATTGTGTCATGGAGCATTTTTATTGATGCGGAATCGTCTACACCGTGGGCAAAACTAGGGATGGGTATCATGATGTTTACTGGGAAGTGAGTTTTCTGAGATGCAATGGCGAGGTCCTGCACCTATTGCTTGAATACTCATTCTTTATTAGTAATAATATTGTTAGCTAAAAAAAATACCAAACATAGACAAAACCTTTTTGATAATAAACAACAGGTGACATGTCGGTAATATCCACAATTATTTTGAGTGAAGATTGAGCGAATTGCTGTTTTTTGTTTATAATGAAGCAAATGGAATCCGAAGCCATTGCCAGTTTCAATTTCTTTTTCCAAAACAATTTCAGTGTTATCTAAGAATATAATTATATTTCGATTTCATTTATAATCTTAAATGCATTTGTGAGTAAAACTTGGTAGATTTGTCACATCTTATCCCTACAAAGAAACACTCCTACTACATGTTAGTGAACGTAGTGACCTAATTGTGCTCGCACACCGCATTTTGTGGCCTTTAGGAGAGAGAATAAACTCCTTAGGATGTTCGATTTCCGACACTAACACTATAATAACTCCAATTAGTGAGCGACTCAACTGGAAATTATGCAAACACATAAATAACCTCACAGATTATTTTTTCTGATGGTGTGACAAGACGCTATCACAGATGATAGAATTTTCAGAAAATTGTGACACCTTTTTAACTTTTTGGCGAAACAATTGATGGAAACATTTAAATTGGACCCAATGCAGATCTTGAGGAACGTCGACTGCAGTTTGTAAATCTTTCGATCTCGTAGTATTGCATGGTTTTGACTGTTCCTAATGGTAATGACATCTATTAATCTAGCAATAAATCATTGATAAAGCTTCTAGATGCCGTAATTATGCTTCGAAATTTAATTCGAAAATGTGTTTGAGGATATTGCAATGAAAATATTTCGAATCAGCTGAACCAATATGATACAAAACAGAATTAATCTTGAAGGAACGCTACTCTTGCTTAGACTAATCTAGTTGAATATTTATTCGTGTGGAAAGGTATTTATTTGATCATTTAATTGTGTTCATGGGTATTTTTGGATTGCTCAAAATAATAGGACTATTCCTCTGAGGGGGAATTATAATTGGTAACTGTGGGGCACCTATTTGCTGCCACGGTCATTTCTTGATTGGTAACAGTGGGGCACCTACTTGCTGCCAAGGTCATTTCTTGATTGGTAAGTGTGGGGCACCTACTTGCTGCCACGGTCATTTCTTGATTGGTAACAGTGGGACACCTACTTGCTGCCAAGGTCATTTCTTGATTGGTAACTGTGGGGCACCTACTTGCTGCCAAGGTCATTTCTTGATTGGTAACAGTGGGGCACCTACTTGCTGCCAAGGTCATTTCTTGATTGGTAACTGTAGGACACCTACATGCTGCCACGGTCATCTCTTGATTTCTTGCTTAAAAACTCTTGTATTGCAAACAGTTCCGATCAAAATGGACAAAAATGTTTAATCGGACAGTGAAAATAGTTTACGATCGATATCTTTTTGAATAAAGGAAATTATTGCACCTAAATTTACGTCTGTAATCATAAACACTTGCATCGTCGAGCAAAGGAGTATTTTTTTGACCGTGCAGGGTCCCTGTAAGATTTGCACTTCATAAAACTGATGTGAACGGCCTAACAAGAGAAAATGACCAATGATAATATGTATTTTGTCGTTAAGATGAATAGGTTAACGTGCTATGAACTTTGTGGGAAGGGGAACAAGTAACAACATAGTTAGTTTATGAACGATTTGACTACTCAGCTCCTTCAAATAATTGACGAACATTTAAAATCCCTCAAGATAGTAATCGATGGGGTGTTTTATGGACACACTTCCATCACTACTCACATGATCAAACCGTGCCAGGAGCTTCTCACCCTCTAGCCTGCTCCCTTTACTCTGTCTATGAACACAGGTTTTGGTTTTCAACACTCTATCCTTCAAAAGGGGTTGACACCGATTATATCCTGAAGGACAAACCAAAGGTCCGTGTTCCTTCATAACGAAACTGCAGAACTGTTGCTCGAGCAACGATCAACGGTGTATGCTGTACAAATCAATACTTTTTATTCCTCGACCTCATCCACTCTCATTGTTTGAACATGCTTCGAGATCAAATTGAAAGCAAGGTTGTGTTTTTTCCCGTCTTCTTAGTTCCAGAGGGGGAACTAAGAGATTACTGACTGTTATGATCGCTACTCATCGACTCATAATAGTTGAGTAATACCCACCCTGTAGGCTAATTTTGCAGTTATAGTACGTGGCATTACTCAAGTCAGCCTTCGGACGTTTCATGCGGAAGGTAGCTAGCACCTTTGTTGTTCAGAGTAAGGAAGGCGAGGCTTCTCAGAGTTTTCAGCGAGGAGTTCTAGACCTTGTTACTAATGATATGGAATACAAAGAAAAAAAATTGAAGTTTCATAGGTGTTCCACGAATACATCAGGCTACAATTATTTTAAAATAAATATTGGAAAAGTATTTGTTTGTTTAAAACATTTTTCAAACTGGGATGTAATTGAAGAAGATGACACTTTAATTTAAATTGCTGTTTTATATTGCTTCACGTAGATTATCCTAATGTATTTGAACTGTACGTTATATCTCCTAAGCCTATTCATGTTAAATCAATAGATTTAAGTGGTTTATTAAATATTATATCTCAAAATAAGTTACTCAAAATGGAAACTACTTTTGTTACGTAAATTTTACCTTTTCTAAAAGAACTGTTATGCATCTTTCCCTGCATATTACTCGTGCATTTGTCCCACTCGCAGTCAAGCACTGGCTGGCACCCCTTCCACCGTCTAAGGGAGTGCCAACTCTGTCAAGCACGGCACGCGCCCGTAAAGCTGTGGTACGCCAAAGTGCCACGTCACCCGAGCAGGGAAAGGTAGCACCAGCACTCTCGCCGCCTACCAACAGATGCACACGCTACCGCAAGAAACCCTAAAGTAGCTAGGATACAGCACTAAGAAGGATAAACTCTTTTCTTCTATTAATTTAAAAGAAA
This sequence comes from Gammarus roeselii, assembly GCA_016164225.1. Lineage (NCBI taxonomy): Eukaryota > Metazoa > Arthropoda > Malacostraca > Amphipoda > Gammaridae > Gammarus > Gammarus roeselii. Next base: position 1,547 of record SDVV010041617.1, on the reverse strand, counting down.
ATAGGAGGATTTAATCGGGTCTATTGCAGATATAGAAGTTCAATCATCATTGTGGTTCCGAGGTTGCCCGCTGCACGCTCTAGCGCTCCGAACGCAGCTAAGTGCTATTGCCTCAGCTTACCTTTTCTCTTTCCCCTCTCTTTTTGGATCGAAAACTCTTACAAGATGACTAGACACATTCTTCTTTTTTAGCCAATCGCGGTGGGAAGGCTGAGTATACAATAGAGGAAGGCGGAGGGTTCTTATTACGAAACCAATCTCGGGCAGTGGAACTGCCTTGATGTGTGCTGCCACTCCCAAGCAGTGGCCGACCAGTAAACTGATTCATACCCTGTACTTTAAATAAGTTAGGGCAGATCATACACATTTCAGTTACTTTTAATGTGAATTCCATGACTCAATGCAATATATGTGTACGAGTGAATCAGCGAGATGTAGAACAATCTTGTCTTCGTCTTTGTTTCCCATGAGAAAAGATAATTTATCTGTTGGTGAAGCAATTGTTTGCATGTTGTGATAAATGCAAAAATGTCTTGAATATAAATCATATAATGTGATCAGAAATGTTTCATGTAAAAATATTTATGCTCAATTGGAGTATGGAATATTACTTTACATCGATTGAGTCCATCTTATGGAAGGTTGAAATCTTTGAGCGCTGGGAGACATTCCCTAAATAAAAATGAAGATTTGAAAGCCGCTCCCAAACAGTGGAACGGAAACCTCCCAATTTGCGCTAAATGTTGCTTGGATTGACGCAAACACGGTCATCAAGGCTTGGATTGACGCGAACATGGTCATCAAGGTTTCGCATTCTCTTTTGCTCACCACAAAATCGCTCCAAAACTACGCCGATCCAGTCGAGGTAATTTGCAAGTTAAAAATGCCCCCAGATGAAGCCCAATGACAGGGAGAAAGGGGTAACTGAGAAAAAAAATCACAAATCGCTCAAAAAATCTCGTAATGAAAAAAAAAGATCACATTAAAAAGATTAGGACAGCTTCCTGCCCGTCTAGTGCTCTAAGCGAGGAACGTTGTGAAATTAGTGACCACGTTGAAGATTTTTTTGAGCACACCGGACGGAGAAGAGTTAACTTGGTGCAGAAGCGAAGATGAAATAGTACAAGATTAAAGATTCCCAAAAACCTTAAATTATAAAATTTCGCAATGTATTTAATAAAAGCAGAACATCTCAGTTGAATAAGTTGTTTTCGTTTGTTGAAGGTTGGCTTGTTTCAATATTTTTTTGAAGACAATTCGTGAGGACTTTAATTATGTATTGACAAATGCACTCAATTATAATGCAGTTCATCGTTCCTGAGATCCATTATTTCCCATCTTTCATTTCTGAAGAGAATTCCTGTAAGATTTGAAAAACCGTGCATCTAGCAATATTCTGCACCGTGCATCCAGCAATATGGGTCTGCACCGTGCATCCAGCAATATGGGTCTGCACCGTGCATCCAGCAATATGGGTCTGCACCGTGCATCCAGCAATATGGGTCTGCACCGTGCATCCAGCAATATGGGTCTGCACCGTGCATCCA
>SDVV010041616.1:0-10418 GCA_016164225.1 Gammarus roeselii | reverse complement strand
ATATTCAAACAGATCATTTTATTTTGTGAGCGATTTATTTAGAATACGAAATGCTGTAGTTATGGCATAACCATTTTACACCATAGATTGTACGGGTCTACTAAATAGATGTATTCTTCATTGTCGTGTGTTAGAAGAACGGACTTGGTTTTGCCAACTCCACACGTATATTTATGCTGACATTACCCAATATATAACTGTTGCTAGCTGCTACATAATTGTTTAGAGGTCTCATCATATGTATACTATGACGTACACTTTCTTTTATTCAGGCTTCATTCATGTTGGTATTAGCAAAATTCGCTCCTACAATAGGATCTGGGAAGGGTGTTTGAATCGATGTAGACATCATATTCAGTCCTTCATTATTTAGATCGGAAAGCCTTGCCGTGGGAGCCGTTACCTGCACCCGAGCCGTTACCTGCGCGAACCGCCCGTGGGAAGAGAGATCGCCCAAACAGTCAGGTATTAGAACAGATTGAAAATGGGACTACACCAAGTGAATGAGGGGTCGCAACTTGCGCGGTGAACTCGGGATACTGCGCTGGTGAAATGTATACTGACGTCGGGATACCGACATCCGGATACTGTTTTGTCATGGAATTGTAATTACTAAACATATTAAAAATTAGCTAGGTTATTTCCTAAAAGAATGTATTTTGTAAATATGTTTCTTTTATTCGATGATCAACTGTCTTGCGGCGATCTAGCAAATAAATAGCATTAAATAGCAATTAATTAAGAAATTAAATCGTGAAAGTCTATTAAACAGGCAATCTAAGCCCTCACCTCTTCCACCTGCGACCCCGATCGAGACACCCCCACCCCTGCCCCCCTGCTAATGAAGCATTACCTAGAACCCTTCACTTGCGTCCTGCGACACTTCCTACTACTGTTCTGATTAATCGGACACATTGCAAGCATGGTTGAAGGAAGAATGAAGAACACCGAGCTTTGGGTGGATAGAGAGCGGGAAATAGGCATTTTACATCCATGTTGATGAAGCGAGAGAGCGTGCAAGGGAAAGGCGTGAGTGGAGCATGTTGTTAATTGAATAACCTTCACTCGGGCTAAGTGTGATTTCTCTCTTTCGACTGATTCGTTGCAAAGCGTGATGAACGTGGATGGGCGAGGGTCCGCTAACAATGATGCAAAGGGAGGAAACCAAATTAAAGCTGACAGGGAATTGCTGCTGACCCTGATCTTAGACATCACTTATGATCCGAAGTGTGTTTATTGAACATTATTCTACAAAACAGATCAATGAAAGCAATTACGTTACCCAGTCAGGCACGCCACGAGACGTCTCGACGGAGTCCCGCATTGTTACTTTTGCAGGTTTGTATAAACCACGAATTTTCCTCGGCCAGCTTCTGATTGACTGTTATGACTAAATAACTGGCCTTCAGTCATCATATGTAGCATGAATCTCTCTTGCCTGTTGTGTAGTCAATTGATAAGATCATGCGAAGTGAATTATAATTATAAGCCACATAGTAAAAGTTTTACTGGAATGTTTACTACGCGACGTATCAGGCGAAGCGCGCTCTCACCAACACAACCTCGTCCTACGGCATTCAGTCCCACACTAAACTCACTTCCATTCAAAGCCCTGTCGTCTCAATGTGGCGCTGATGCTGATGTGAAAGTATGTAATTATGTTATTTGTAGACGAAGTAGTTACGCTTGCAAGTGCCAGAACCGCTAGCGTGCTTTTCTTATGGCAGGACTGTTCAAACCAATCATCATTTATTCCCGTCGACATTAAGACTACCGGTTACCCCGGCAATTTTTTAAATACAGCCTACACACCAATGACCGGGAGAGAGTATTGACCGGAATTTTTCGGAATCACCGTCCGACTTTGTTAAGCGTCCCTCAATGACAACAATTGTGATTATATCTGAAGAAACAATGTTTGAGTTGTTGCTTCTGCCTACAAACAAACCTGAGACCTATCATTTATATACAATTGTGTGTCATTAGAGCAATATCACTTGCTAGCATACGTGACAACATTTTGCCTATCCTGTGTCCATGTAACATTCTCTCACTGTGTCACGTCATTAACTTTTCCTCTACAATGTTTGCTTACAAAGCTTGCAATGAATTAACTTACATTGGAAACGATTTTTTAATGAGAAATATCCTTATGCACAATCTTCGCAAATTCGCTCATTTGCCAAGACGTTTGCAACTTTTTTTTTTGAAACGGAGCTGTTAGAGCTTGGAATTCGTTCGCAATAGATATAAGGAGTAGTAGCTGGGGAGGTACCTCTAAACGAAACCTGAAATAAATCCTGCCCGAACTCGTACGAAAAGAAATTCTTGATCGTGATGTTACTTTATTCAAGTTAGCAAGTCCACTATTTCCTATTCATCGGTGTAATTTTATTAAGTACTGCAAAACTTCGAGTGTCCGGTATCGAGTAACAAATTGCAAGATCCGGGGAAACATTGTCGTGTATCGAGTCACCAACTTCGAGTTTCATGAGCAAATTATCGAGTAGCTGGTGACCAGCTTCGGGTATCGAATCACAAAATTCAAGCATCGAATCACCAAATTCGATTACCGAGTCAAAACCAATTAGTACCAAATCGCTATTCTAGAGCATCGGCCACTTTGTTTATCTAGTCACCAACTTCGAGTATCGAGTCACTAACTTCTAGTATCAAGTGACCAGCTTCGAGTAACGAGCCATCACATTTGAGTAACGAGTCATCAAATACGAGTATCGAGTCATTATAACTTTGAATATCAAGTCACCAAATTAGGGTATCGATTCAGCAACTTCAAGTATTGAGTCACCTCTTTCAACTTTCTAGTTGCTATCTTCGAGTATCGAGTCACCAGCTTTGAATATCATCAAGTCACCAACTCCGAGCAAAGAGTCAACAACTTCTAGTATCGAGTCACCAACTTCGAGTATTGAGCCTCAGTTTGCCGTAGTTTAAGACTCCACGTGTTGTTTGCAAAATATAATTTGCTGCTGAAATATAAATGAAAACATGTAAGGTGCTAAGTTATTCGCGTGATTGTAGTTCAAGCGATCAACGTTGCTTCACCTTGGAAGAAAAAATGTAATTAGAGTCATGGTGATAAGCGAATGAACTATAATTTATATTCAAATTTACTAACTCAGCGCGCGACCGCTGGGGCCTTGGCAAGGAGGTTGAATTGTTGGAGGCGGCTCAGCCGCTTGGAAGTGAAGCATGGCTGGACTGGCTGTCGGCTGGCTGAAAGCCAGTTAAAAAGGCAACCCAGCGCGAGGCAGTGCATTGAAATGAACGGAGAGGCAAGACTTATCGCTATGCTGACGCATTTTTGATGTGATTTTGGCTGCTCTGAGCGGCGAAGTAAGAACAGTAGTCACTTTTCTTAGGTAAGAACATTATAGCCTTTAAAAAATTGATATTGTTTCTGCATCGTTTAAATCGTCAATTTGTAGAGAAAACAGTGTTTAGACTGGGTGCACCGACAAGGAAATCACATATTTCTCGTCAAATTGCAAGACTCGTTGAAAATGCATCGCGTATGAAACATTCACATCGTTTTAAATATTACTTATATCAGACCACTAAATAGTTACATTTGCTTTTTCATGAATCCCCATAATCTTATTGCTTTGAAATCGAGATCTAGTAGTTAACACATGATTCTTGTGCAGTTTCGGCGTTAGCACTAAGACCGTTAGTCCACTGGACTAACTGAACTAACGGACCATTAGTCCGTTAGTCCAGTATAAGATGAAGTTAATAGGTACTCCAGCGGTCCTAATTTTTTTACATAAAAACTCGTGCATTGTTCTCCTCGTCTTAGTGTTATGTTCATAGCACAGTTTTCGTAAAACATTGCACAGAAAACTCGCTGCATGGACATCGAATATAAATTGATATCACAGTTGCGCAGAAGCCCATCATCTTTGCGTGCATTGAGCCGGAGGCACACAACTTGCCCAACATGAAACTTTAATTGACAATCGCCTACAACAAAATGTCTTAATACAAGTAGTGATCACTAGGAAAATCACGTGTGCCTTCTGATTAAATGCATTGCTTCTAAATACCTTCAAGAAAGATGTTTAAATGCTGCGAAAAACAATACTATGAATGTACAGCATCTAAAGAACACAAAGAGTCGGCAATTTTCTAACAAGTTGATGCCTTTCAATAAGTTATAATGTAACAATGTGATGTTATAAATAAATTAAACCAACTTCCATCTCAAATTCTGTGTTTCTCTCAATCCTGACATGTCCCATGCCAGTATAGGAGTCTTCTATCAAGGGTTAGAGCGCGAAGAATGAATTATTCAACTATCTATCCTTCAGTATTCCTGCCCTCCGCATGGCGGCTGCCGTGTGGCTGTGACCGGTGGCTTAGCATCACTCGCTGTGCCGCCTCCATCTATCGAACCTACTTGGGCCTTAGGTGCGCATGATAAAGTGGTTGCATCTAACCTCTAGCAGCCCGGCTCTGAAACGCCCGTACAGCCCCAGACGCGTTCACAACACGTTTAAAACGCATAACAATCAAGCCATCAGAATAAATTGTAACTTATTAACGATCAAAAACAGCACATTGATTTGCTAGCTATGCATGTATCCAGCTTTGTTAAGTATGAATAACAACGTGAAAAGAGACAGCGGCAAGGCTGTAGAATAAATGTTTCAGATGTTATGTGTAGGTGCATACAGAATGTTTAGCATTTGGTGGGTTCGTGATGTAACATGAAACTGGAAACAGTAGCTCACGTGACAAGTGCTCGGCACTGTTCACCTAAGGGTTTAGGGTAGAGAAATAAAGGAATAAAAAGGGGATCATTATGCTTTATGATTATACCTCAGCTCAAACTCATTTATAATACACGAGGTTTCATGCACACATGCAAGAAGTTCCTTCTAATATTCCTGATAAAATGGGAGACCGTCCACGTTAAATAACCAAAAAATAGTTATTTTACCCCTGCAGTTTCTTCAATAGGTCTACCTTCAGTGTGGTCACTTCAGAGCAAGCGTAAAGAGGACTAGTGGGCGCTGGACGCCACCGTGAATGACGAATACGTGTACAGTACCAATCTCACCCATCATTTAATTTAATCTAAGTAGGAAAAAGTTATTCGCCGCTAAAAAGAGAAATAAGTAGATTATTTACGATAATGTTTTCATGAAACCAGGTTTCAACGTTTTGAAAAAATTGATACGTTCAACAAAGATTCCTCAACTGAAAAATTTCAAGGTTTACTGCTAATTTTATTCCCCTTCACGATCACCTGACCTCGGCCACCGATATTTTGTATAGCGATGTCGTCAAAATAATTACTTTTCTCTTAAAAGCCTTGCATCAGACGAGCTCGGCACATATAAGAGTATTGTTTAATTGCATTTCCTCAAATTACGCACGACTACTTATTGCCTAAAGTATCAAGTTTAATATAGTAATCAATGATATTGGAGCTAGATGACACGAATTACACAAGAAACAATGTATGAAATAAACGGATACAATACAACGTAAGTTGTATATATTTGTGACATGTAACATTGAGAACCTGTACAGCATACAATGTGATCGGAATTAGAAAGTACTCGGCCACATTCAGTAGGTATGAAATCTGTGCAGCGTCTTGTTACCCATCCAATAGAGCAGCAGCAGAAAACATACTGCATTCAACTTTTCTCACGCACTGTATCAGTAACAGGCCTCCTCGCTTGTGGCACAAAAATTACCAACGCTGACAAGTTTTACAACTGTGTAAATCAAGGTAAACAGCGAAACTACTTATTCCAAAGCCACAGTCACACATATTATTGCATCACACACGTATTAGGAAAATTGTGCAATTTTGAGTTGAATACACACAAGTAAGAAATTTAGATAATGGAATTAAATTGTACCACTGTATAGAGAGTATCCACCTCACTGTTGAACCCTCTCAATAAATATTTGAAACAATCAAAACCTTGATTGACACATTGATTTCGATTTTTTCTGTAGCAAATGATCATCGGCTGAGCAGAATGGCAACCTGATTACTCCTTTAGTGAGATTTTGAACAAAGTCCCTACAAAGAAACCAATGTGGTCCCGCAGAGGCAAAAGACTTTAAAGGCAACCAACTAGACCTAACCAAAAGTAACAGTCACCACACTTAACGTAGTATATCTAAAAAACTGCCTCGGCAAATACTAAACTGTTGAATAAAAATAAATACATAGGTAATATGCTATTTCAAATAATAGGACATGAAATTGTTACAGATAACAGTATTTCAATAGTGAGTTAAAATGTTGCGTGAGATTGTATTTAAATGTAAATAATGAAGTTGAATATTTGATTGTAGTGGGAATGGAGTTGAACAATTTCACGCCCTCATAGATAATGATGAGTGGAAATTCAGCTTCAGCTAAGGTCACAAAATCCTTAATGAGATTATACAGTGTCTCATAATTTGCTCGACTCGAAATGTTCTTTTTGACAACACATCCATGAAGAGCAACGTAATATTATTGCAAACCACAGAACCATTGCCGGTCTTCAAATTCAAAATCATTGGGAATTTGATTTGTATTGTTCTATTCTGCCAGAAATAACACGAGATGGTATTGATTGATTGTAAATAATTGATGACCATTCAGTAGAGAGAACTGCACATTTGTTTGTGAGTAGAACCATGCCAGTATGGTGTATCTTAACACTTTATGTGGCAGCAACGGTAATCCAGTGTTAGGCAGTTAGCCATTTATGAATACTTTGCATACCCCAGTGCTGTAGCTTCAACCACTAGATTTTTTTAAATGTATCTAACATAAAAAGAAAACAGTTTTAGAAACTGATCACAAATATCAGGTAAATAGCTAGTTACACCATGATAAAAACGAGATGAGCTCCAGCATCCTCAATATTTAGTGTAATAAATGCAGATCACGTATCAACACTGAATGAAGGCTATGAAAACAGTGTTAACGTCATATTCAAAATATTCAACATGACAACATATCCTTTTCTGACTTCTCATCTGACTGTCCTAGTAATCAATGTCAACTGCCTTGTTACCAAGTCTGGAATTAATTGTTAGGTTTATTATTAACACATCGAAAAGTTCGATTCGAAATACGAAGTTATTAACTCGATGCTCAAAATTGGTGACATGACACCACTCGGAGTTATCTACTTGATAATCGAATTCAGTGACTCAATACTCGAACTCAGTGACTTGGTGGTCGAATTGGTGACTGGATACTCGAATCATGTACCTCGAATATCCAAGTGGATGACTCGATAAACAAAAAGGTTGACTCGATACTCAAAGTTGGTGCGTCGATACTCGAATTTGGTGACGCTATTTTCGAAGTTCTTTTTCAATTGATACTCGACGCTGGGTGACTCGATACTTGAAGTGAGTGATTGAAACTCAAAGTGAGTGACTCGATCGTGCATGGCACTTTATTTTAAGGATACTCGATTTCATATTTTTTTCCTGTTCATACATACACATTTCCCGTTATATCGTTTATGTAGAAACCTGTTCCATTATAAAACCAATCTTTACGACGAATTAATAAGTTTTTCCGTGCATGTGTAACATGTCAGGATAACTTAGTTGGTAATTTTAAAATGTTATCTCGTTTGCCATACATTAAATAGGTTGGTCAGTTCAAACAGTAAATTGTCATGATTTGGTAAATGTCTAGTTGCCTTTCTTATTTCCATTATATATATTGGAATTAATTGTAAAATGCATTGACATATTGTAATTTATTTTGACATATTGAACAATGGAAAATAAAGAATGTCCTCCAGCTCTGCCCATTATTGGTGGGATCAAAATAATACTTTAATTTCCAAACTTAGTTATATATGGTAAAATTAGGCAATTTATTTGACAATATTGCCTTCAATACAGCACACGCTGACGGAAACTTGGTACATACCATCAATGTATTGCTACTTCTGAAATTTGTTCACTTTTTTTTTTAATCCTATCGCATCCATCTCAAATTGGGTGACGTCTTGCAAATATTAGACAATTAGCTCTTCTGTATTCGAAATGAACGAAATATTGGGTCAGGAGCTCATCGCTTCACTGAAATAAATTAAAGCAAATACCTTTGTTTTCAAGAAACCATGGTCAGTAGGGACGATTGTAACAGCATGTGACAAAACTTCGTCAAATAATGAAGTGATTTCTAGCTATCAAGGGGGAAATTGCTTTATTTTGTAGGGTTAGTGTAAAGAGACATGAACTAACTGGGTTGAGAACGTTTGTAATTATTGTTATAAGGCCAGAAAGTTTAACACTCGTATCAGGAGGCCAAAAAAATGAACCATCGCCCTTTACAATGGTCCTGAGGAATCTTGTTTGTTTAGGTGCAGTGAGGAATTTGTCGAGTTAAAATTTTGTCAATATCATCTTATTTTATTTCTAGCTCAGATTTAAATTCTGAAACTACTGACATTATACTTGAAAACTGAATGATTGTAACTAACGTGAACAATTTAGCAACGAAGTTCAATACCAACAAAAAAATCAAGTCTTGTAAAAACAACATGGTTAATTTAATATATATATAAATATTCACGTTTCACAAACACAATGCTCTAAACATAAAGAAAAATCATGACCACCCAATCAAAGACCGTATTCATTAGTCAATTGTTTGTGTGGTGTTACAGTAATCCACTGCAACCACTGGTCAACGTATAAAAACGTATTTTTTTCTCCACGCGGTCACGTATTTTATCTTAACACAAAATCAAGATATCTTACATTTACCGATTGGATGGTCTAATCATCTTCTGTTTTGTACGATTATGTTGGAGATGTTAGACCGTTTGCTCCCTGAAAAAGAACGGGTGTCAAGCAATGAGATAAGAGCCTCAATAGTTCAAGAGGAAGGTAGTGACAAGGGTTTCAGAGTCCGCTTCCATTAGGGATGACCGAGCACAGCACTAGACAAATGTTACAAGTATTTTAACCAGTACGTTGGTGAGAACACTGGGAAAATGTATTTATCGTTATACATTGCATTTTTTCTAGTTTTGTCTCCAAGATGTGCAGTTTAATTCTATCGTCGAATATTTCCACAGCATCAACTTTTGCCATTACAGAGTACGTCCTATAATGACAACAATATAACAACCCACGAAGTTCCCAGACGATCATTACGGTGATTATGTATAATAGCACCCAAGCATCGTTCCATGAAGCTTTGCACTTCCTCCAATCACCATCCTTCCTTCAAGTTCTTGCTTGCACCACAGTAATGCTGTTCGGTCGGTCATATACTGTCTGGAAAGTTATTGCAGAACATATATTAAAACAAAAGGTCTATAGCTGGTGGCGCTCTGGTCACGGTAATGTCATGGTTGCTACAGCGGAACACTTACCAAGAAGGACCATTTGTGTCTGTTCATCCACGGAAGAAAATGTTTGAACACTGCGTTCAATTGCCTTGAATACGAACACGCAAAATGTGCTCCTGGGTACAAATCATAACGCATTCATGGGAGTGTTACCAGACCGTTGCAGCCATGGCTGCAGTGGTCAGGAGGCGAAGTGTGCCCCCACCAAACCAAATAAAGAACGAAATGAGGGAGAGACGGGAAGACGGACAGAAGAACAAAGAGTTCAGTCATTGGTTGGTGTTAGTATGACACTAAGTTGCGTGAATAACATTCCTATCATTTATTCTCATTCCGGAATGATCGAATGGACATCGAATTAATCAACAATAAATAATACAGTATTACTATACTCTGTGACGTCCTAGAAGTGAGCTTTGAATAGATAAAAAATTGTTTATCAATTCTGATTACCGTGTTAATTGCAGTACCGTATTGTGCTCCGGTTACTCGTTCCAGTGTCTCCAGTCGCCATTCACGATTTTGTTATTTGGAGTGAACATTAGCACGTCAGATTTCAAGCCCATCATCCTTCCTCCCAATGTATACACCAATACGTTAGGCGAGCTCTTGTGACAGAAACACTTTTGAATTATGTAAATTGTTACAATGTTCTTGATTCAATTATTAAACGATCATTCAAACACATTTTTTTTTTGGTTATGAACAAGTCCATGTTTTGTGTTTCAAAATCGGCAATATGAGGAAACACATAAATCACTGATCATGTGTTTGATAAAAAGTACCGGTTAGAATCGTGGAGTGATTGAAGCATTCGTTTTCTCTTTAACATTCGTAGAAGTTGGAAACGGCAAGACGAGTCTCATAAACGGTGTTTTGATAAGATTTCCACTTATGCCGGTTGGCTCATGGCTAGCTTACGGCTGGCTTACGGCTGGGTTACGGTAGGCTTATGACTGGGTTACGCTCGGAACAGGTGACTCATTCGGACAGACGGACAGCTTTCGGATTATCCGTATGGTAATAGGTTATATTAATAGTTCGTTTATATAT
>SDVV010041615.1:0-10418 GCA_016164225.1 Gammarus roeselii | reverse complement strand
GGTCATGCTACTCTCGGCCGCCATTCTGTGATGCATGCAGGCCTCCACTCGTCTGGTAATGCTACTCTCAGCCGCCATTCTGTGATGCATGCAGGCCTCCACTCGTCTGGTAATGCTACTCTCAGCCGCCATTCTGTGATGCATGCAGGCCTCCACTCATCTGGTAATGCTACTCTCGGCCGCCATTCTGTGATGCATGCAGACCTCCACTAGTCTGGTAATGCTACTCTCGGCCGCCATTCTGTGATGCATGCAGGCCTCCACTAGTCTGGTCGTTCTACTCTCGGCCGCCATTCTGTGATGCATGCAAGCCTCCACTCGTCTGGTAATGTTAATCTCGGCCGCCATTCTGTGATGCATGCAGGCCTCCACTAGTCTGGTAATGCTACTCTCGGCCGCCATGCTGCGTTTCAGGTCCTCTCTGGGCTACTCCTGCTCCCTATGATCCACATCCTGTGCTACAGGTCATCTCTGGTCTGGACCTGCTCCCTTTGATCCCCATCCTGTGCTACAGGTCATCTCTGGTCTGGGCCTGCTCCCTTTGATCCCCATCCTGTGCTACAGGTCATCTATGGTCTGGATCTGCTCCCTTTAGTCTTCATCCGGTGCTGCAGGCCCTCTCTAGTCTGGTCCTGGGGCGTCCAAACCAGTTAGATGCCCCAATAGCCTGTCTTGCTTAGCCTACCACAGAGGCTCAGTGCCCCAGCGGACAACAACAACCTCCGCTGATCTCGTGTATCGGTGCTTGCCCAGTAGGAACTTATTGGGAGGCTCAGTGCCACAGCGGACATCAACAATCTCCGCTGATCTCGAGTATCGGTGCTTGCCCAATAGGGGCTTATTGGGAGGCTCAGTGCCACAGCGGACATCAACAATCTCCGCTGATCTCGTCTATCGGTGCTTGCCCAATAGGGGCTTATTGGGAGGCTCAGTGCCGCAGCGAACATCAACAACCTCCGCTGATCTCGTGTATCGGTGCTTGCCCAATAGGTGCTTATTGGGAGGCTCAGTGCCGCAGCGAACATCAACAACCTCCGCTGATCTCGTGTATCGGTGCTTGCCCAGTAGGAACTTATTGGGAGGCTCAGTGCCACAGCGGACATCAACAATCTCCGCTGATTTCGTGTATCGGTGCTTGCCCAATAGGGGCTTATTGGGAGGCTCAGTGCCACAGCGGACATCAACATTCTCCGCTGATCTCGTGTATCGGTGCTTGCCCAATAGGGGCTTATTGGGAGGCTCAGTGCCGCAGCGAACATCAACAATCTCCGCTGATCTCGTGTATCGGTGCTTGCTCAGTAAGGGCTTATTGGTGAGTGAACGCAAAACAGTGAAGCTGGAATTACAACATATCTAAAAAATATCTTATCTCTCTACATCCCTAAGGGCTTCTGACACGTCACCCTATTCATTATTTTACAGCTCACCAACGTCACCACGTCTACTCCTTAAGTAGTATAAGGCCTTGGTACCTTGGATACTCTACTTCCACCAGCAACTCTCCATTTAGGTAAACACTGAATTCACTCGCATTACCGCCCTTTGAATATTTCCTTACTTTACTCCCATTCACATCAACCCTCAGCTTCCTCATTTTACACATCCTGCCAAGCTCTCACACCAGCCGATACAACTTTTCCCATTTTACACCAGTGCCGCAACAGCAGCGAACAGTCATTGACTAAACTGCAATCTCCGCCGGTACGAAAATACTACCACCAAACCTACCTACCCCAGCCACACCAAACTGTATTTACCTCCAAGACCGTCATTACACTCATTTAGGTCATTCCAAAAACTGTCCCTATCCTCCTCACTGCGCCCTCACATACATCAATTTACACAACACTTCATTCCACTCTTTGACGCTCTTGACGAACCAATTACTTGATAACTGCTCCACTCCTTCTCGACTATTATACTTACCTCCACACCTGACTTTCATTGACTTTCCACAATAAAATCCCACTCGCCATTACCGGTCAATTTCGTGAGGGCTAGCGCATCAAATTTCAATCTCCCAAACACACCGGCAATCAGCCTCTCAACTTCATCCGCATCCTTGTAACCTCCCTTCCGCCTTGCCTAGAGTAGTCGCTAACATTTTAGCATTCCAAACACGCCGCTTTGCTCGAAGCCAATGCCGTTGGTGCCTAAGAGAAGCAAAGGAGTCACCGATAAACCGCCACCATTTGAAGTGACACTGCCTCCTGCCAGCTCTCTTTGTAGCTTCTTTGGTCAAATGAAGGCAAACAAATGCGAACGATCTTCCTCAAGAAAAGCACCCCTCACTGCAAAGAGAGCTCTTTGGTATTGGAACTATCAATTCTCAGTGAACGAGGAGTTCAAAAATACCACCAAGCACCTGTGGGAGTAAGCTTAGGGTCTTTGAAGAAGGTCAAAAGAATCTTCATTCAAAATTACTCAACTCAAATAACCCTGTAACCGAAAACAATATAACACTCAAAGTGTGCGCCAGAAATAAAACAACGGTTACTTACAACCAAAGATGAGTCAGAGTTATTATCAAAGTATTTTTTCCACCAAATACATGCAACAACAAGTGAAGTATTAGAAGTTAAAGTACAGTACCCACCACTAAATAGTGCAGGTAATAATGATACAACCATAGAAGCAACAGAAGTGAAACAGTAGGTAGCATAACAACATAACCCTGCGTAGACACCTGAGATATTTATAAAGAGCACAGCACCAGAAAACAACCAAAAACTAACCTGAAATAAGATTAACAACACGCAACAATTCCAGTTCCCAGTACTCAGTTCCCATTTCTTGTAACGACATTCACCATGGAAAACAAGCAAAACAAAAAAAAACACTGGATGGTTGGCTTCAACGCTATTTATGTTGTGGAGACGCTGCTTGAAACAAAAAAACATATTTTGTTCCTCCCTGTCAAGTTAGTGTTCGAGTCGAAATAACAATAAAATTGTTTATTTTTGTTAGTGCAATGAGGAAACACTAACCTCGAATACGGCTCAATTATGAAACTAGAATAATTACTAGTATGAAAATCTGTGTAGTCTAATATGGGAGGCAAACCAGCTGCAAGCCGCAGGTATCGACTTATCGGAAAAAAATGAAACTAATATGTAATTTCAACAATGAAACTGAGCTTCGGAACAGAAATATTAATTCAGACTTTAAACTCACGAATAATGAGTCATAGAGTAAGGTTCACAATGAAATTGTTGAGAAAAAATATTATCTATAGAGTTGACAAGTTATTAATCAAAGGTATCATGAACACACTCGTGCAGCGAACCGTTACGACGGGTAGTCCGAAAGGGGCTCCTCTCTTGGAACCAGCGGCCCAATCATATAATTGTTATAAGTAAAAAAAATGAAATTAATTTTATTTACGGTTCAATGTGAGTGAAGCTCCTGAAATCTACTAATTTCACATGTTGCCTACGCGCCAGAGTTTCAAAGATTTCATTTTATTGTATAAAAAGATGTACAAGTACTGTCACACAGTCATTGAATGTGCGCTTTAATTTCACTCACATGACATTTAATTTTTCATTTAAATTAAAAATGAATATCGGACTTGCTTCCAAAGTGTGTTGTTGTAGGGTTGTCATGTAAACAATTGCTGTAGCCTCAGCGTGTTTTCTCAGCCACTACCTGGTTTTCCTGGACTCGTTTTTAAATTCATTCCGGTCATTTTCAGAATACATAAAATTATTGCATAAGAAGCCGTTAAAGATTTCTCAGTTCTGTCCCGCAAGGTTAAAGGAGAGTCAGTGTAACCTATTCTGCTTAGTTGAAACCTCAGTCGATGTGAGCAGAAAATCCTTGTTTGGAACCAATTCAACCTAAGTTTATGTTCAGGTGTAGCTTAGAATTCGATTCTTTCTAAATAAATTAACACAAATAGATACAATTTCCATTTAACGCTATGATTGTCTTAAGTTAAAACCACAGAGTTTGTATGTGTTGTATAGTTATTCCAATTCGACCTGTTGTTGGTTCAATCTTATTCTTCTTTTGACCTACTTATCTCCAGTGTCAAAATATACCTCAACTCTCATTTTGCAACCCTATAGTAACCACCTTTAGGACCCTTCAAAATTGTAGTCAGGGCTTCCTAATCGAGAGGAGTGAAAAAACAAATCAATTTGAGTAGATCCCCAAATGAGTACAGCAATTAAAAAAGCTTTCACTTTGTCCTGCGCTGCACCAAAGTAAATGTATGAAGTTTCATAAACGGGTTGGATGTGCAGATCCCGTTTAAATAACAGTTAATGTTCAAGAGCAAATACCCCTGGGCTTGCGTCACGTTAGCATCACCGTTTTTGTATACCGCATATTTTTTTAATCACTTTCGCATCAATAGCGATCATTTCAGTTCGATCCTGAAGTCAGAAGCATGAACAAATATTTATATCATCCAGTGGGCACATTCATCAAAAGATTTTTTTCCCAGAACATAACTCCACTCCTTTACGATTACTTCAAATCGCTTGCCAACACACCTTAATGAACATCGTTGTGAGAAGAAAACCCGTTCTCAGGCTGCCCTCTTGTTAGCAGCGAGTAATGAAGCACTGCATAGTTACATCTTATTGGGTGGGCGCCAAGCGACTGTGATGGGAAGTAGTGTTAGGGCGCTTTGTATACCTTTTGAACTCCTGGAGGTCTGCTGTTTTAGGTGTGTTAAACGAACTGCTTTGGATACATGTTGACCCCTTAGGGGTCGGCTGGGGAACAAGGCAAACCATAGCCGGACAGCAGGGCCAATGTACGTGACCTGGTTCATTCATCCACTCTACAGATGAATTAACGCGGCAATGTAGGAAATTGTTTAAACATTGCTCATGACCCGAGGAGTTTCTTTTTGCTCCTTGGTGTACAAGACTTTTTTACTTGTTCGTATTTTCCTTCTTTTGCCCTTTGGTAAAGGCTTAACGGTATGATGAATATAATGCAATGATTTTTTAATGCAACATACTCTGGTAATTTAGGACCCGTTAACACCTAAGCAAACAAACGAAAAATAATCGTTTACGTCAAACAACCGTTGCACCGCTCTGCGGTGTGTCATTTTTGCTTTCAAGTGCATTGTTTTAAAGATGGAATTTGCGTTAAATAGCTATTTGCTCTATTACTTTGTCATGAGCTGGAATAGGCCCTTGTGAGTTGGCTGCATTTATCAAATTATAACCGTGTGATTTATTGGAGATGCAGGCGAACATCATTTAATCTTTCATCAATTTGTTGACTACCTTGCAATACAAGAAAGGAATTGTTCTAGTAAAGCTGCCTTTTTCTGCAATACATTCGACGTAAAGAAACAAAGGAACGCTAACAAAATAAAGAAGGTCATGGAGAAGTTATACAGCTGCTTAATATATCAAGGTTCACTCATATTTAAGAAATTTAGATGACATAAATGATTTCATTTTGTATCTGTCCAACTTTAACTCTGAAGGCACTGTCCAACTCTTAACAAAATTGTTTCCGAAGCCTTCACCTAAATCGAATAATTCAACTCGATTACACCGGTTACAGATTGGCTTCAACATCACTTTCCTTATCCCTCCCTTTCAACAGACGTAACTAAAACACCTCTGACCAGAGAGCAGACGGCGTGTCATAAAACACAACACATCACTATGCCATTCACCCGGAAACTGGCGACGATAATACCCTTCCTGAGTCTTGGAATCAATCTCTCTCCTGCCCAATGCTTCGAGAATTTCAGTGACTATTTGTACAACTAAATGCACATATCCCACGCACTTACTACGCTCAACCTACAGCATGGTTCCAGATGACATTGTTCCACAGCCATGCATCTCTGTTACCTCATGCATACTGTTCACGGAGATCTGAAATCAAATAAACCAGCCCTACGGAACTTGAAACGTCCCTTAGACATCGTGAAAGCTTTCAACGCAATCCGAGGACACATTCTGACAGACAAAATTTTCAAAACAAACGCTAATTCACGCAGGTCGTCTACAATAGCAAGCTTTCGACAGAGTTCCATCTATACCCGTTCACCTTTGTGTCGGATTCAGAGCCATCGTGAACAACCAGCCTCCGCCTTTCAGGCCCAACACTCACCTCAGATCCACCCAGATGACCTCACGATCATACCGCATACCCCTAAGCACGAAACCGGTGCCGCACACCTTCAACAATGCAGTCAATGTTGGCCTCACGATTACAAAATGAAGGTCCTCACCAACAAGATTTCCTTCACAAAAATACTATCACACAATTGAAATTCCACATCCACCTTCGTCTTACCCTCAACACAACTCTATCCATGAACGATAAAGCAAGCTACGCATTTATCTCACACACAAGCAACATCCTCACAGAAGCGAGAAACATGCACGGCAGGAATGGTCTGGTTTTCGTCAGACCATTCATCTTGTACGAAGACAATGCCAAGACCTTGGACCAATCAGTCAACAACGCTCTAGAAAAGCAGAACAACGCACTTGGCATTGCATCCAGCTGTACACCGACTGCAAAAGTACACCATCTTTACGAAAGTATAAAAGGAGCACACCACCGACTAGTAAACTGATCGTTTTTTTTTGCGGCTCTTTTCAAAATTTCATAACTCATGAGCTTAATTTGATGAAGACTCAATGGCTATATGGGGGCCCTATGACCCCAACCTCTGGGGCAAACAAATGAGCATATCTTTGGGGAAAATGTTGAGTACGTTGAAAGTCTGGGCTCGTTCGTCATCGCTCGACAGTCTCAGATGCAACCCCCTGAAATCTGAATATTTCTCCTCCTATCTCCACTCGTTCCTATCCAATAATTGCCAATCTAACACCCGACCGCTTTTCTTACGGGGTTTTGCTATGTCCCGGATGGTGACAGCTGTGGGCATTCTCACATTTTCCTCCTGTAAATGTTATTTTTCCGGTTTGAGTACGTGCATATTTAAGATTCGTCGTCCATCCCCCATTCTCTTATCTAGGAAACAACCCGACATGAGCCATTGGGATTGATTTGTGTCCTCAATTGATATAAACTAATCTAATCTACTGACAGTGTCGGTTGCATACACACACGACAAGCCCGCCAACGTATACTGCTCCCGCATGAGTTCGAACGGGAAGAATCAAATATCTGTAAACAACACCGGCTATGGCATCCTGACCACTCTCTGTCTCTGACTGCGACGGAGTAAACAGGAGACGAAACATTTAACAAAACATCTAACTCCCTTCACCATCTCTTCCTGCTGCTCTCTTCTTTCCTCGTATTTAACTAGGTAATAACACCATTAGCGCTTTTCACTCTTCCAACTCCTTTGCAATTATCTAGTTCCTTTGCACTCGTCAGTCTTCTAGCACCTTTGCACTCTGCTAGCCTCCTTACTGCCTTCCGAGGTGAAAGTGGAAAAGCAATTTGCACTCCTTTTGCATCCTTTACTCGTCCTTCCTGCAAACTCATGATGGGTCTCTCGGTCAACATTGCCCTTAATTACTTTTGCATCTTTCTGAAAGTTATTTCAGAGACGGGGGTATTTCACTAACCAGAAACAGACGACGTAAAAAAGTTAATGAAGGGCATTGCATCCTACATATTTTGTAATATTTAATCCAGAAAATCAAGGTGATTGTAATACCATGTAATTCAATCTATTTTAATGGTATTAATCAAGAAGTTCGGGCTTTCCCTAACTACCACTTCAGTAATGAAAGGAGTCCTCGCTGTTATTATATCTGTATAAATGTCGTGACATTATTAAGGATACAAAATTAAAATGGGCAATGTTCTCCATTAATTCTATCTTATCGTCTCCTTTTGGTCAGCGAGTTACCGTCGTCTGTGACATAACTTCAATAAATATTTAGAACTAATTAAATGCAGTGATCGCCGAGAGATCCATCATAAGTTTGCAGAAAATGAGACGTTAAGGAGGCAAGTTGAAGGCAAATTGTGAGGTAACTCTACTCTCGTCAGGAAGTCGGGGAGCTAGCAGATGGCGAAGAAGTTAGGAGAATGAAGAGTGTGAAGGAGCTAGATGAGTGAAAAGGAGCTAGAAGTGTGATAGGTGCTAATGGAAGGATCACCTAGTCAAATACGAGGAGAAAATAAATCAGTAGGTGTTTATGAAGGTGGTGATGTGAGTTAGATGTTTTGTTAAATGATCTGTCTCATGTTTTCTTCAACGCGGTCAGAGACGGAGAGGGTTGAAGATACCTCTTCCGGTGCTGTTAATAGGAGTTGGATTCTTTCTGTTCAAACCCGACAGAAGTAAAACAAATAAAATGTATGATTTCATTAAAAAATATTGTTACAATTGGTTTGTTTGTTGTTAGTCTTATTTACTATCCATCTTTGGTTATTTCTTTGTGCTTTGTTCCTTATAAAGCTCTCTGATATCTACGAGTTTTTTTGTATGCTACCTGCTTTTTAATTCTGTTGCATTTATTGTTTTTTTTTAATTACCCTAATGAGTGGTTGGCACTTCAGTTTCGTTTTGGTACTTCTTTTGTTGTAGCCTAATTTTTTTGTAAGGAAATCACGACTAACTATTGTTAACGCATCTTCGGTAGTCGGTAAGAGCGTGTTTCCAGCGCTATTGTAGTTGTTTTATTACTGTTTTAAACTTTGCTTGTTATATTTGTTTCATGTTTTTGGGTTATTCGAGTTTGGAACCAACACAATTGAGTGGTTACTTTCTTTTAGTTTATAATTCTTTATTTGCTGTTACCTAAGTTTTTGCAAGAAAATCACGTCAAATAAATTCTGACATACCTTTGATAGATAGTAATAGCTTTGTATCCAAGACAATTCTAGGTGTTTTATGTTTGTCGCACACTCTGACAGTTACATTTCTTTTAGGTTTATGGGTTATTCGAGTTAAGAAATTTGGAATACAGCCTCTTGCTGACTGACCTTCTAAATTCAAAAATTTACTGTCACAGCTGCTTGGTGGTGTTTTTGCGCTTCTCGTTCTATGAGAATGGCTAGTTTCCATACCAAAGAGCTCTCCCTTCAGTGAGGAGAGTGTTTCTTGCGGAGGATCGTTTGCATTTGTTTGCCTCCATTTGGCCATAGCAGCTCTAAAGAAAGCTGGCAGGTGGCAGTGTCACTGCAAATGGTGGCGGCTTGTCGGTGCCTCCTTTGCTTCTCTTAGGCATCCAACGCTATTGACTCCGAGCAAAGCGGCATGTTTGTAATGATACAATGATAGCGACATATTTATGAGCAAGGCGGTCGGGAAGTTGCATGGTGTTGATGGAGTTCAGAGGACAGGGATTGCCGGAGTGTTTGGGGCGTGGCAATTTGATGTGTTAGCGCTGAGTGAGACGAAATTGATAAGGACCAGGGAGCCTGATTTTATCGTGACAAGTAGAAGAAAGTCAGGAGTGGAGGTAAATATAGGAGTGGAAAAAGAGTGGAGTAGTTATTGCGTGATTGGTTATTTCAAAGCGTCGTTGAGTGGTAGGAATTTTCGTCTAGATAGATATGGATAGGGTGAAGTGAGGAGGAGAAAGACGGTTTGGAGCGATCTGCCATGAGTGTAATAACGAGTGTTGGAACGAAATACTGTTTGTTGTGGCTGGGGGATCTGGTTTCGAAAGTTGTAGACGACGAAGTTTGGAATGTCAGTGGCAGATTTGAAGTTGTTATTATCGAACGAGCGGAGTTGGCACCGGAGTCAATAGCTGTTTCACGGATTGTACGCACTAGTAGAAAAATGGGAGAAGTTCTGTTGGCTTGTGTGTGAGTTTGGTAGAGTGTACGATGAAGGGAAGCGGTGAGTTAATGTGAATAGAAGTAATGTAATGAGATGTTCGAGGAGTTTTAATGAGAGTGGGTTCAGTGTTTGCCTAAATCGAGAGTTGTTGGAGTAACTAGAGTGTTTAAGGTGTCCTGGCCCGCATGCGACGAAAGGCGTTGACGTGGTGACGTAGGTGCCATGTGATGAATTATGTGATGTGCTGGAGGCACTGAATGCCGTGAAAAAATGAGTAATTTATAAGATACTGTATGTAATGATTCCGACTACGCTGTTTTGCGCTCACTCGTCATGTATACCAATAAGCCCATATTGGGCTAGCGCTGATACATGAGATCAGCGGAGATTTGTTTCTGTCCGCAATGGCACTGAGCCACCGCGATAGGCTGAATAAGAAAGGCTATTGAACGCTTAGCTGGCTTGGAAACAGCAGGACCAGATCAGAGAGGACCTGGAGCACAGGATGGATACCTTAGGGAGCAGGATTGAACCAGTGATGTCTCGTAACTCAGGATGGGTCACAAGGGAGCAGGACAAGACCAGAGAGTACCTGCAGCACTTGATGGGAATCATAGGGAGAAGGACCGGACAAGATAAGATGTGCAGAAAAATATGAGGATTCGGTCTCTCAGATCAAAGAAGACCTGCAACAGAGGATGGAGACCAAAAG
>SDVV010041614.1:0-10418 GCA_016164225.1 Gammarus roeselii | reverse complement strand
GTTGCATTAGCATCACACTGCATTAGCATCACACTCGAGTGTTGCATTAGCATCACACTGCATTAGCATCACACTCGAGCGTTGCATTAGCATCACACCGCATTAGCATCACACTCGAGTGTTGCATTAGCATCACACTGCATTAGCATCACACTCGAGTGTTGCATTAGCATCACACTGCATTAGCATTCCACTCGAGTGTTGCGTTAGAATCACACTGCATTAACATCACACTCAAGTGTTGCATTAGCATCACACTGTATTAGCATCGCACTCGAGTGTTGCGTTAGCATCACACTGCATTAGCATCACACTCGAGTGTTGCGTTAGCATCACACTGCATTAACATCACACTCGAGTGTTGCATTAGCATCACACTGCATTAGCATCACACTCGAGCGTTGCATTAGCATCACACTGCATTAGCATCACACTCGCGTGTTGCGTTAGCATCACACTATGCATATTCTCGGTTTCTTGATTAGGTCGAAGTATTACAAATCGAATTATTGAATTCCTCATGCATATAGAAAAAAGAAGGTGAACAAGTCTTACAATCCAATGAAAAGCTGGGTATACTTAATACTGCCATCAATATAAGTGCAGGAAAGCCTCAAAGGGGAACTTTCATGATCCTCCACACTTTAATTTACGTGCCTGTGTTTTATAATAAAGTATTCTGTTTGCTTCAGCCGATTAAATGTTCGGAGCACAGAAGTGGTTATTAGGGATTGGACCCCATGAATGCCTGACCAGACGAATCCTTCCATGTGCAACAGGTCCGCATTTGGTGTGAGGTATCTCGACGCACAGACCTCGTGATCCGGTCATTGTAAGGCGTTTCCCAATTGAAACATCTGGAAAGACTCAATAGATGCATTGATAGCTGACTCAATTTTACACGCTTCCCAGAGTTTTGATGACTCCGTAAATCAATATACTGTTGGCCATCCGTTAACTGCAATGAGTCCAAGCCAATTGCGCTGGTGCGTTCGTGAACGATCGTACAGAGCCTGATGGGCTGAGCACAACCACGGATCTTTGCTTTAACCAGCCATTGAAATATCTCTAATGTAGAGGATTTCAAAAATTATCAATATAATAATACTGAAAAATATTCTATCTAGGTGATTACACCAGGTAACGTCAAATGTTATGACTAATGTCTACGAGATATCACACATAGTTATGTGTTTGCATTTGAGAAACTCTTCCCGTGCTCTCTCTGGGATCAAAATTAACCTTTGCACATCATCACTTTGATCTTTTTAACTCTTGTGAATCTTGGCGATGCGCTCCAATGAACCATTGAAAATCCTGATTGGGATTCGAATAGTCCTTGTAATTCTTGACCCTCCTTTGATCATCCCAATGAAATATTGACTGCTCTGACTGTTTTCCAATTATATCAGCGTACAGTAGTTAGCACTCAATGTTCTACAAAGAGATCTGCCCAAAAATGTTGTAATCGGTTCCTTGAATTAGGCTCAAAACGATTCCCTACATGAGAAAAATCTTGTATTTGATTGGAACTTTTAGATTTTTCAAAACATATTGTAACACATACAACTGTAGCCCTTTATTCCTGCGTCAGCTATTCCAGTGAAAATGTTAAATTGTAATAACCCTCAGTCAACTTTTACCTTACACGGTAGGATCAACAAATTCAGTGGGTGGTCAGTCACCAGGAGAATACTGCGAGCAAGGCCAGGTCTATTTTCGTGCTTTCAATTAACAACTATTCAAATAAACATATAAACATGCTTGTATTTTACATCAGATGGATAAATGTCTTCGACTTCCCGCGGCCTCGGGACATAGTGTCATGAGTGTGACGCAATATGGAACAGGAACAAACACGTCGTAGATCTCCAATACATCGGTCGTAAATTTTCCAACGATGTAATATCGCCAGGGCTATTACTCTGCTCCCCTATTTTGTTTCTCGGCTTAGTACCATCATTACGAACCCATAAAAAACTTACAGACCTGTGCTGTGATTTATCGGCTATATTTTGAAGATGACGTCAACGAACTAAAGGCCAGCTACGAGAAGTGCGAGGCGGCCTTGCATATATCATTGAATATCATGATAGAAGTGCCACTTTTAAAGGTGGCAATGCTATGGTTCATTGTTCTTGGTTTAATGACCATGAAGGTTAACTCCATTACACGCAATAGCGACAACAGTTGCCGAGTATGGACCGTCTTGACAAGTTTTGAGAAAAGTTGAAGTGTTGGCTTTGAGGATGTTTTGTCCGCTTGGCGATTCTTCATGTGGCTGTTCTTAGAAACAATTGTCTCAAGCGATGGACAGAAAAATGTGAAGATATGCTGCTGAAGAACATAGAATCTATGCCGCAGTCCAATGGTAGTTGATAATAGGCTATTAAACTGTCGTCGCGACCTTTATGTTGATCTCCTAGAGAACTTAACGTGTAATGAACGGCTGCTGAGGGGGGGGGGGCTCTGATGTGCCCGACTATTTTTGCAATGAGGATTTCAAACCAAGGACAAACTACGATTGTAAACATTAGATAAAAATCGAAATAGGAACTTAACAAATCTTGTATATCCCAATATACCAATTAAGTGCAGAACTTGTATTTCAACAACTGACGCATTGTCGGACACGGCTTATGGATCTGTGATGGCGTTAGATCATTTCAGTCATGAGTCGATCGCTGTTTTCTTTCCGATAATTCGGGGCAGAGCGAAGGAACTGGGTGTCTCCTCGTCTGTATTTTCATCCGAAAAGACAGATATGTGAAATGGCGGGGGGGGGGAGTTAACGTTCTCTGAACTGTATTAAGGTGATAAGGAATTTGTTGTGCTTGCGCTAAGTGAGACAAAGTTGAAAAGAAATGTGAGGGTGAGTATGACATTGATGTAGAGGTCGGCATGCCCCGAGAAAGAGTAACGTTGCACCATTGACATATGATGTGGAAAGTACTGACATTGAATGGAGCAGGCGGGATAATAATATTGATGATTCATTCACAAGTCGCATAATAACCTGTTGAATGTATACAAAAAATCTAGGATCAAAAATGATGAGCTAAAACTATCAGAACACACATTTACATTTTTGTTGCTATGTAGCAAGATTATAACTACTAATTAAAATTGTATACGGTGTGTAGGACCCTGCTGCTGACCCTGATTTCGGACCGCCCTCATGACCCAGAGTGTGTGTTGCGGGTCTTCCGGCCGGACGCTTTAGTGCATATGAGCAATGTTGTGCGAAGGTGAGTGTATGAGAGGATATGAGGTTTGCCGAGCCGTTGGCTACTCGTTTCCTCTGGGATTTGGCCTAGTGTCTCAAGCTGTATCTGATCGTATCTGCATCATGTATACCGAGATGAACTATGCACTACATTCCAGCATATACAATCGAGGTGGGATCAGGCCTTGCCAATTCAGTGAAGTTGGTGAAATAGTAGGAGAGATCCCATTAATCAAATCGAATGAAAAGATGATACACACAAACATCTTTACTCTCAATTACAACTTTATTTTGTCAATAGATTGAATATTGAAGGGCCCATATCGTCATATGATCGATGTGACACCTGTCACCGTTTTGCTAGTTGTGATTTATGCCAACAAGATTAATTTAGATTTGTTGTGCAATAAATATTCATAGAGGTGTCAAGAAGTGATCAATGACCACTCAGGCGGGAGCCTATGCGTATTGTTATCCCTCATTGGTCGGTTTTGTACCCACGGAACCATCACAGTCAACTGCTAGCGGCTGAATGGCTGCAGTAGCACGTTGGACCTTACAGATTAATCCACTTCGGTTTGCTCTGCCCCCCAGTAGAGGGGGACTGTGACGCAGTGATCCGATCGTGAGTGTTTACTGGAATTTTCATTAAATGGCATACAAATCAATGACGCATTTTACACAAACTATTTATTCGTTACCATTTACAGTAAATGATTTACTTAAATGATCATACATCATTATCTTGATGTTATAGTTCGCTCCTATAATTTTTCTGCTTCTCCCAATTGAATGAAGAGCAAAGAAATGAACCTAAGGTTATGTGTAGCATTTCTGCAAAGGATTATTCTCGCTCTTTCGTACCACCAACGGAATTATGTCCTTCTGACTCAATAAATATCGAATTGAGTGGTTTTTCTCTGAATTGCCTCCGTTTTGGTACACACGGAAGCAGTGAACATTTCAGACCCCGTGGAATCCCATGGAATCCAAAATCAATCATATTGGTTCAACCAATTAATTTTAATTTTTTGGCGTAGTAAATATTATTTTTGTTGCAACAGCCAATACTTTTTTAACCTTGATTAGGAGCAATTTATTGCAACAATTTTGCAAGTAAACCATCGAATGAAATGTTCCTTTCTGATCGCGAGTGAGTGGGAAAACTCTCATCAACCAAACGACAGTTATTTCAGTATTTGCATCTCTAATTGTTCGAGCAATGCTATTCGGTCAATCAAATGTTATGATTAGCAAGGAGAGCATTTGAGAATGACAAAACAATACGTGCAGAAATGTTTTTGTTCCTTTTTTATTCTTCTGACGCAAAGTCCTGATGGAATAGAAAAGGCGGAAGAAGTACCACGATCAAAACTCACATTTATTAGATAGTGGTCTTCATGCTCCTAATCTGCAAGTAGTATCCGTGACGTATATCAATTTTTGTTGAACCCGTTAGTCGCGAGTAACATATCAAACATAAAAAAACGGTTAAAAGTACTTCAATGAGCAATTTTCCGAAAAAACAATGAATCCGATAGTGATTTTTTTTTAGTATAAGCTATGTTTTATGTAGAGCTCAACGCAACATCACTATAAATAAATAACATATTTTTGCCCTGGACTCTCCTACATTGGGCCATACGGCTCAGCTAACATCAAAATAAGTATGGCAGTGAAACGGCTGCATTACAATTAATCATATCAATGAGCAGACCGCTCAGGTGGAAGCTACGATAACTCCCTCTCGAAACTTAAATGCTGTGGCTGGATTACCATCTTTCCCTACAGTTTTACCCATCTCTAATTTCTTGTCTGCGGACCTCAGGTCCCACTTAAAAACATAAACAGTATCATTTTCCCTGTTAAATGTCTCATTCACAAAAGCGAGTCGGCGTCGCTGTTGATAGTGTTCATTATAGTATCAGAATGTTTTCGCCACATATCAGCACTATATCCCTCATCTGTTACACCTTTCACACAATCATAAACAGAGCTGGGATTTTTCATTTCCCTATTCATAAATCAATTCTTCGCCAACTAACCAGATTTTCAGACAAACTAGCAGCACGCAATTTCTCTGCACGCAGCCATTAATCCCTTTGTTCTTCTCGTGATACAGCACGCTTGCTCGGGGTTGCCGAGCATCTCCCCATTGCACATAAGCCGTGTTGTTAGCCTCGTGTAAGTCAGCAACACGCCTGTTCAATACCTGTGTTATGTGCATTCCGTTCCAAACGCTTGTCTGCCGCCCATCAGTGCCGCACCACGCATGCGCCCTTAATGCTCGTTCAATTTATTTGTCAGCCGCTGCATATATTCGTAGCATCTCTGGTGGCAAGTTGATTGAAGAGACTTTAGCAAAAAACCTTAGTCGTTGCTGTCATTGAATTTCCAGTATATGGATCGAGTGGCTTCTTCCCCATTAACCCTTACAAGAAAGTCATGTAATGAGAGCTGACAGAGGCGTGTATCCCCTGCAAACACTGCTCTAACATGGCTGGCTTCTTCAGTGGTAAGGGCAATCGCGTTATTGTCTCCCGTTGGGGTTAACATGAGTAGGGGTATCGTGGGGTAACCGAGTGATATCTCACTGTAAAGTCTGATTTATTATCTGCCAGGAGTACCTACTTTTTATTACTGTCTTCAGCTGTCTGATCATTACTTGACCCTATGAGTAATGCTTCCAACTTTACCTCATACGCTGAGTAATGCTTCCAACTTTACCTCATACGCTGAGTAATGCTTCCAACTTTACCTCATACGCTGAGTAATGCTTCCAACTTCACCTCATACGCTGAGTAATGCTTCCAACTTTACCTCATACGCTGTTCCAGCTCTACATTATGATGAGCTGCAGTAGGCAAATACACATCAATAAATATATTTGCAATCCTGATTGCTTTTTCTGATATAACCGGAGTATCCAATCAATATTGCACTGCTCTATATTTGAAAATAACCTCACCCTATCAGACCATAAAAATGTTAGTCCACCAAACGGGTGTCCTCTTAGTATACTGTCCTCTAAATTGATTAATGCTGTGGAGAAAGCATGAACGCAACCATTCATAGATACATTTCAATCGTTGCAGTTAGCCCTTGCTTGCTCTGAAGAGGCTGGTTGATCTCCTTCCCATGCTTTTCAGCTGCCTTTGTTGAGTGAGGCTCTTCGTTGAATCGGCCATCATATGAAATTCCATATCTACACCTTGCAGCCATTGGACTGCACCGGGCAGTGGAAGAGTTGGCTTCGTTGGATTGCGAAATAGGTGATGTGATATTCAGTGGCGGGTTTTGTTAGCTCTGGGGGTTGCGGGTTTGGTGATGTGATATTCAGTGGCGGGCTTTGTTAGCTCTGGGGGTTGCGGGTTTAGTGATGTGAAATTCAGTGGCGGGCTTCGTTAGCTATGGGGATTGCGGGTTTGGTGATATGATATTCAGTGGCGGGCTTTGTTAGCTCTGGGTTTTGCGGGTTTAGTGATGCGATATTCAGTGGCGGGCTTTGTTAGCTCTGGGGGTTATGTGGCGTAAGATTCAACGACGGAAGGTTGTGAGGTGACAGGTTGCGTGATGAGGGGTTCATTGTTTGAGATTTGCCCGGGGATTTTTTTTTCTAGTCGAATGGTGTGTTGACTGATGATGTAAATGAACATTTCATGTTAAAAGCACTTCTATGCTGCTCCTTTATCTTCGTTTGTTCGCTATGAAAAATTGAACTCCAGTAAGCCGTGAACGAAACTATTTCAAAACAGGTTATGGATTCCTTAATGACTTTAATATCTTCTCTGATTTGTGAGATTTCTTCATGCATCGTCCGTTCCTGATGTTTCAGATTGTTCCCCTTGTCTAACTCTATTTCATCTCGTATCTTGAGCACTGCCTGTCCAACTAGTCCCTCAATTATGTCCTTGCGTTTTCCTATTGTGTGGAAGATGAAATCCTACATGACAAGTTTTTCCTTACGGCGCTGTTCCTCCTTGAATTGCAATCGAGTATATCGACATCATCTGGTTTGCACACCGCTAGTACTTCTTTTGCAATGTCTTGCGACTTCTTTAACGATGTTTGTACTCACACGCTTCCCAGGCGCCGACCAGCGGTCGTTTGATGGGCATTTTCCTGTCTTCGGTGATTTGACTCTCGACAAACCACAGTACAGAAGTCACCACCACATCAGCATTTCTTTCATCCTTGAAGGTGAAACACACCTTCGACCTCAGAGCCACTCACTGCTCTCAGGTTCACCGTCTGCCTTGAGTTCGAAACCATTTGCCTAGTCAAGCATAATGACACCTGATACGGTAGTAAACACAGTTTGATGTTCACAGTCTTTAATTCACTGAACGAGATATACATATACCTTCGAATAAGAAATTAGTTTGTACATTTCATCAGTATAATTGCGTACAAATATTTGAAATACGTTGACCCAAATCTAGAAGTATAGAGTTCTTCTAGGTTCCGTGCCATCATTGGTTATGTATGCTAATGAATAATACCTTGTCCGAATTTCGAGTTGATTTGTTTGAATATAAAATTTGGCTGCTTATGATTGTTGGACGCTTGTAAAGTGACCATGCAGGTCATGTTACATTCTACCGTATGAAGTTGTCTTGTTATTCAATTTACGTTCAGATTGTTTTACCTTCTATCCCACATGTCAATAAATTAACAAATGAAAAAGTGTCAAAATCATCTACACTTCTGGTCACACCTCGAAGCCGAGTTTTCTTCTTAGTTGTATCACATCATGCGTGTGCATAAGCGCAAAGTTTTGCCATCTGCCTTCATCAGATTAGAAGCAGATTTGAAAACTTTATAAATGTAGCACCTTTGAAGTTTGGAGGCGACATGCATTATATTTTGAAAAGATAAATGTTTCGAGAAACATTGGGAAATTCTTCGACTTGAAAATATCACCCAAAAGCCGTGGAATGTTCATCAATCATAAATCCACTGCCGAGGGAGTTTGGAAAATATTTTCGAGTCACGATGCCAGGGGTTAATTTTGTGTGTTAATTGCGAGTAGCTCGATTGTTTTCGTTGTAATTATCGTAACTGTTTTCATGAAACTTTGTGAAGTTAAGAATATACAATAGAGCAATAAATTATCTAAATCATTTTTTCACCTTTCACAAGAGGGACGCACATAATCAATCTCTGAACCTATTTATGTTAATATGAGGAGGTAATGTCGGCAAGTGTCGAACGAAATGCAGATATTTTAGTGAAATAAATAAAAGTGACATAATTAAATTATTATTTTTAGTACTGATAAAAATTTGGTCGTACTCACGTGAGTCGGTTTAGAGGATATGTCCCTATAGTTCAGCGATGGCTAACTTTCGTGAGTCATTTTGGCCTAATTAGCCAAACGGTCGGGCTGGTCCTCACAAGAGTATGTTATTATTTAAAGTAAAAAATGTATTTTATGTGAAGTGTATTGGCAGGTCACATTTGCTACTTTAATGGTCCGGCACACTTGCGTATGTCGTAACGAATCGTTATTTTTCTCAGTGATTGATTTGATTAAAATCATATTAATGAGACGTAGAGCTTTGAAATACATGTAAAATGATTCATCAAAAACTGTGGGAAAAAAAATACTTGAACTGTCGCCCCCCATTCATTAATGTGGAATAGAAAATAAAAATGCCAGAGCGACCAGCCAAATGTGTGTCTTAAATGTCTCTGACATGGAACACTCCCGTATGTCAGAATAACGCAATCAAATGAACGTGTGTTGAAACGACATATTAAGATATGCCAACGTCACTTACCTATCTTCTTCAACCCAATTTAACAAATTTGAATCCATGTTACCAACAATCTGGTGGGCTAGTATGAGAAGTTTGAGATGATTGTGTTTGAGTGACTCATGAAAGATAGTCATTGCGGGTCAATAGGGGTAATGGGCCTACACCGACATACTAGCCATCGGAAAATTTTCTTCATACTTCTCCTATCACTAGGAGATTTATTCATCTCGGAGAAACCCATCTTCTTGGAAATGCTAAATTGTGAAATTTTCAATGGGGAGCAATTAAAATAGACTGACAACTGTGCTCTACAAGATACATCGTTCAATTCCTGTAACCTCAATATATTTAATTTAAACTGACGTTGAAATAAATCTAGACTAGCATTGATGAAATTTCAGCAGCTTCTACACAAAATCAAGCCCAGATCTACTCTGGGGTCGCTTTTGCAGGACCAATATCGCAACAGAATGAATTGCTCTAGAAATTGACATGTGAGTATGTCATATTTTCTTGCGGGACAATCTAAAAATAAATCGTTATTCCATTAACATTATGTCATCATGATGAATTCGGAAAGAATACGAAGGGAAAAAGGCGATGACTGTTTCCATTGGAATATGTTTGCAAATAATCGTCGGGCTGTCGACGTTTCAACAAAGATGTGTTTTTATTACTTAATTCATCAACATGGTAAATTATTGAATGACTTAGCCAAGCAGCTTGAACCACGCAAATATTATCACAGTTAGCATGACAATCATAAATGATTCACAATTTCTTTTCGTAAATTCATTTGGTTCATTTACGTTTTGTATTATGAAGCATTTTAAGGGTTTCGTCTTGGCGATGAAATGACTTATCCTTCCATTCATACTAATTTATTTATCACAAGTATTTTTTCTCAGTAGTGATACGATAGTTTCTAGAATATTCTGAATACCTATATTCAAGTATTTATAGTATTTAGGTAGGAAACTGTCCATAGCATGTTGTAGACCCTCTCCGTACATACATTGGCTGCTTCATAATATCACATATTTCAGGCCGCCTCTCAAAGCGACAAACAGGAGGCGCTCAGATACGCGCATTCCATACTTAACAATTGAATCATAACCGTTCGATGAATTGTAGTAATGCATCGTTTAGCCGACATTCATAATTCAATCTGCCAACCCATTCCATCAGCTCGTGGCCGAGTGGGTAGCGTGTCGGGCTCTCCTCATTCCACCAGCTCGTGGCCGAGTGGGTGGCGTGTCGGGCTCTCCTCATTCCACCAGCTCGTGGCCGAGTGGGTAGCGTGTCGGGCTCTCCTCGTTCCACCAGCTCGTGGCCGAGTGGGTGGCGAGTCGGGCTCTCCTCATTCCACCAGCTCGTGGCCCAATGGGTAGCGTGTCGGGCTCTCCTCATTCCACCAGCTCGTGGCCGAG
>SDVV010041613.1:0-10418 GCA_016164225.1 Gammarus roeselii | reverse complement strand
CTCCTGTCTTATTGGTTGTCCCGTCTCATCGATTGGCTGTCGCTCCTGTCTAATTGTTTGTCCCGTCTCATCGATTGGCTGTCGCTCCTGTCTAATTGTTTGTCCCATCTCATCGATTGGCTGTCGCTCCTGTCTTATTGGTTGTCCCGTCTCATCGATTGGCTGTCGCTCCTGTCTAATTGTTTGTCCCGTCTCATCGATTGGCTGTCGCTCCTGTCTAATTGTTTGTCCCATCTCATCGATTGGCTGTCGCTCCTGTCTTATTGGTTGTCCCGTCTCATCGATTGGCTGTCGCTCCTGTCTAATTGTTTGTCCCGTCTCATCGATTGGCTGTCGCTCCTGTCTAATTGTTTGTCCCATCTCATCGATTGGCTGTCGCTCCTGTCTTATTGGTTGTCCCGTCTCATCGATTGGCTGTCGCTCCTGTCTAATTGTTTGTCCCGTCTCATCGATTGGCTGTCGCTCCTGTCTAATTGGTTGTCCCGTCTCATCAATTGGCTGCTCCGACTCGTTAACTGGCTGCCATAATAGCGAGCAGTCGCCACTTGAATGACTAGCGAGCAGCTCTTTAATTTATTTCAGGTTTAAACGTTTTTACAACTGAAATAAATCAATGAATAAATGAAACGAGCTCCTGTCAATGTCTCAAATGCTCTAAACCGAGATCTCTCAAAATCATGCCAGAGGCTCTCGGTATTTCCAATAGTTTATATCGAGAGAAGCAGGTATATATTTTTCATCCGTTACTTACTTATTTTGAATTTATAGAAGTGGTATAACTATTTTAATTTGAGAAGGACACCGGCGATGCGTTGAGTGGCTGCCTCGACACAGCCGGTGTGTGTGTGTGTGTGTGTGAGCAAGTTCATTTCCTCTGTTCCGTGTGCGAGCCGTAGTATTGCTTAGTATTGCGCAGTATTGCTTGGTATCGCAAATCGTAAGATTTGATATTTGTAAATTTAAAAAAATTAGTTTATTTGGACAAAATCCAAGAAATCACATTAAAAACATCCAGAAGGTGAGTAACATAAAAATGCTTTCTAAACATTAAAGCTCGACGTGCTGCGAGCCCGACGTGATGTTTGGTTTAGATACACAATCAATTCTTCTCGATTGAAGGATGGGAAAAATCATATATTTGTGAAAAGTTTATAAGTCTCTAGTTTTAATCAACTTGAAGGTAATGAAAACATGAGCCAAACCGATGCAGCCCAACGTTTTATGCCTGTTTGGATACTGTTGTCCCGGTTGATTAGCTCATGCATACCAACTATTCACATGTTTGCGTTGTCATGAAACCAATAATTCACTCTATTACTAGTAAGCGGAATAAAGAACAAAAGATGGGACTTGACTTTCTCGAGAATAAAAAGCTTATGCTTCGGGGCTCATGTACATGGTTACTACCGACCAATCGTTGAGGAGAAGAAACAGAAAACAGACTTTGATTAAGGAATAAGACAATAGGGAATGATGCTCGAAATACTGTATACGTTCAATATTTGTTTGAACATGAGATGGAACAGGATTCCAGAAGGAAGTTTAGTTGAAAGAGCTGCATTGAACATAGCCTTGTAGCGTTGCTACCGCTGGGCCAGTTTGAGGAAACATCAGGCCATAAATGTAGGAAATGAATGACAGGAATGGAACGTTTTGGATTAATTTAATTGATAAGTGTGAAGTTTTATTGCCAAATACATTAAGCGTATAGGACATTCAATGAAGGATACTCATTCCATAAATGGTCGGATCGCTGCTCTTATTGGCCACACGTTCATGAAGCTGCGAATTGGGGGTACCGGAAAAATAATAATAAATGATCGTACCAGACCGCAAAAGAGCCAGTTTCCCTTTAATTAGTTACGACATTTTTTGTAAGGATGCTTGCGACCTCATTTGTAATTGCTTACGACCATAATTGTAAGGACCGAAAAAAGTTCAGAGGCACAAGATGTAATTCATAAAAATTGGTAAGCAATAAGTAGTCTATACAGAACACATACGCAGAGTATAACTTGATCAGAAGGTAGAAGGTAGAAACAGTTTTTGAAGAACGAAGAATGGTTGCTTTGCTCCCATTTCTCTACGAGGACTTCAGGTCACAGAGCTTTCCACCGTGCAAGCTTGTCCTTTGCCATCCCCCCTCCCCCAAGATGGACACAGGTAGCCTGTCGCACTCGAGAAGAGGAGAAAGTTCACGGGCGTTTGATCCACCTGGGCTCAACATGTTTAACCTCAACGAAATTCACAGAGATAGCAGGAGGTGAGGAGGATCACTTTAATAGTCTTCCTCCCTAGCTCCTTTCTTTGTGTTACCTCCATGCAGCAAAACAGTATGCTTAGGCAGGATGATCGGCAGTTGCCTTGAGAACGCTGGCAGTGTTGCTATGCCTTCTCTGTACTATCGTAGCTTGATTAGATCTGTTGTCTGCTCCAACGCTCTGTTCAAGCCGGTTAAGCTCTCCTCTTCCAGCATGGGGTGTAACATCAACACGGAGAAGTTCTTGCCCATGTCGCACGGTCCGTGATTTGATGCCACTGGTTTTCGTCGCTGGTGGAGTACCTTTTGTGACGCCCGCTGAGTTTGTGTTCGACATTTTCATATTTTGAGTGGCCTCGTCAGCTGCCCTCATAGCGCCTTTCATCACCATGACCAGTTCTTCAAACGCAGGGACAGCAAAGACGTTAAATCAAATCAGGACACGCAGGCAGAGGACTTTGGCTACATCCAGTTGAACTCAGACTATCGTTATTGACTGATGAATTAGTCTCTAGTAAGATTTCTGTTACCAAATCAGCTCATGATAGTTGATGAATAAATTGCAATGTGTAACAATGACCACGAATAAGTGCTAGGTATAATAGGTATACAGTCACTAGGTTGAGTGGAACAGCTGCCTGACGAACAATCAAATCAACTAACCAAAAGGCTTCTGCAAGGGCAAGAGTATGCCAAAGATCTTGTATCGTGAAAGATTACAACCATGAAGGTTGTTCAATTATTGTTTTGACTGTTTAGGAGGCCTTTGATCCTGTAAAACTTGGTCAAGTTGAATTGTTTCACTTTCAGGTCACACCAACTTCCATTATTGTTCTTAAATACGATCATCTATTACCTTAAATATTTTTGTGTTGCTCATAAATAGCATCTTCTGGTGACAACCTTTTTCATGTTTATCAGTCAAAGAGTCAATCTATTCCCTTTATAAAACCCTGGGCATGCTCTTCCTCACTGGTGCAGTTACAAATGGATTTTCCCTTTACTGTCTTTTGAAAAAACGAAAATCTTGCTTCCTAACTTTTCTAATATTTATTTTTTCTACATCCACGTTACAGATTATTTGCTGTTTTCTTCCTATGTGAGTTTCTAAAAACCGATTCTTATTTGAAGGCCTGGAACCTTCATTGTTTTCCAAATGGTTTATTCAATTATACAGATACGAATTTACTCCACAAAAGAAATGTATGGTAATAGATACATGTATATCGTAAATTCAACATGACGTGACTTATTGAATTTTCTCCAATAAGATTTTTCTTTTGAATTCACATATTCCGTACTGTTGAATTTAAATGATTTCGTCATGTAACTATTACATGAAGGTTAGAAAGAAAATTTTGCTTTTCCTAATAAAATTATACATAATCTATACTTTTCAATTTATGATGATCGCTTGTTATTAATTCGAGGTCGAAAGCGGTACACAAGCATGAGCTTCTGATCATATCGAAAGAGGTAAACGTTCCGTGACAAGTGGGGTTCGAACGCGAGACGCTGATGCCATGAGTGTGAGACTGATACCACTAAGCCATGAGAGACTGAGACACTATGGGATCGATGAAGTATATAGTGTTCTAATAATTTGTTTCATCGTGATATTTGATTTTATTTAGCAAAGAAAACTGCGCAATTTTGATGAATGGAATTTATGAAGACTTGTTGTGACGTGAATTCATGCAAATTGACTACCCATAAATTATCATGTAATAGTTACTAGATTCATGTTGTGTCAACAAGACATCCGGGAACATGACCTAAAAAAGTGGAACACCGGCATAATTTATCGGATACATGTAAATTCAACAAGATCTAAAATCAATATAAAAATACTTGTAGAATCAAACAGACTATTTGCAGAAATCATGTTACATTTACATGTATATGGCTATGAACAGGCCAACATGACAAATATAGTACATTTTACAAGACATTTTCTCTCGGTGTACCAAATGGTGTCATCACTCATCAAATCCATCATGATGTTTTTATTCAACTCTTTCACATTTTCCCCTACGTTTGGTAGTGTCCTAATTTGAAATATGTAACTTATCTAGTGCATAACATATTTTTCTTGACGAGGTAGAAGTAGCAATATCAACTTGTTTTTGTTTAAGGATATAATGTAACAAGATTACGATTTGTTTTCAATAGCCGATGTTATCTTTAAGGAAATTCTGAAATAGATGAAAATAGAATCCTCCCAATCAATCGTCTATATTTTAAACAAGGATATCAATGTAAAACAGGGGAAACAACATAAGTACTTGTAGAAATGGTATTGTTAATTATTCCACATGAATAATCGTACAGAACAGAAGTCGCAGCAAGGAGGGACGAAAATCAATCAGAGTTACAATCGAAAACTGGTCAGATATCCTCGCGACAGTATGAACCATAGTCAATGACACTGAAAAATTATGCTAAACTATAACATCCCATGCGGCAAAAAAAATATAGCTAGAAAACTATGACAATAAAAAATAGTGCATGTATGGACACTTACTCATGACGCGACCGCCACTTCGCCCTGCTCATATACATTGATTTAAAAAATTCATTAAATCCCTCACAGACGCTTAGTGAGTGAATTCCACAGCATCGGGTTTCGAAGCGAGTTGAATAGCTGGATAAAATGCTGGCTCACGAACAGACAGCAGCAAGTCGTTCTTGACGAAGCTTCCTCCTCGGAGAGTAATGTAACCAGCGGCGTGCCTCGAGGATCCGTTTTAGGGTCAGTTCTTTTCATTATATTCATAAATGATATAGATGAAAACGTGCTTCAACATTTGCAAATTGGCAGACGATACTAAGCTAGGAGATAAAGATAGACACTAGCCGAATCCACCACGAAGGGGATGGCCGACGGCAAGGCGCACCTGACACTCCTCTCATGCAATCACACTACGTAGCCTTTTTGCGCTAACGGGTCCGGCCGAAAAACCCCGAAACTAACTCTTTGAGTCATGAGTGCGGTTCGAGGTCAGTGTCCGCAGCAGGGCCCAACAGATGACCTGTTTTACCGCTGCCGCGTCTTGATGATCGCGCCAACCCCCCCCCCTCCCCAACTCCCTCACGACCATCCAGTCTCTCAACGAGATGCCAAAGGGGGAGGCCCATCGGGGGAGCTTCAAATATCATCAATTTACAATCATTCTTCACTCACGCCACTCTCATTTTTAACGACTGCTTCACACCATCCATCCCCCAATTTTCGGTGTACCTCTAGGATTACGTCCACTCGCCTCTTCCTTCATCCCCTTTTCATCAATCTCTCTTCATCCATGATAACCGTGTGCCCGAATCATAATAGGTCTCACTTCTATTATGATTATAAAACAATCAATCGTCTCTCTTCTGCTCTCACCCCCCAAGTCTCGGCTCCAGTGAACACAGTTAGGACAACTACACCATCATACAGCCTCGACACTTTACACCCTTCCTTCACTCGCGACTTCACCTCAGTTTCCACGTGTTCAAACTCCTCCACATGGGAGCCCAGATACTTAAAACACAGAACTTCCTCCAATAACTCTTCACTTATGAGGACTATACTTCTGCTCAAATCAGCATTCCTCGAGCATCTCACTACTTTGTTCGTACCCACGATCACACTAAGCTTCTCCTCTAGCATACTCAACCAATCTCCGATCCTAGCCAACACGCTCCTTCTCTGAATCAGCCGCCAGTGCCGTATCATTCGTTTACATCAACTTCATGACATAACCCAATACACTCGCGTTCACCTCATTGACCACTCCATCCACGTAGAGATTGAACAGCCAAGGAGACATAACGCAGTCTTGTCTCAGACCCA
The DNA here is from genome assembly GCA_016164225.1 of Gammarus roeselii. Classification (NCBI taxonomy): domain Eukaryota; kingdom Metazoa; phylum Arthropoda; class Malacostraca; order Amphipoda; family Gammaridae; genus Gammarus; species Gammarus roeselii. Next base: position 4,323 of record SDVV010041613.1, on the reverse strand, counting down.
CTTTCACTGTAAGCCAATCCCTCACATCTCTCCCCACTCTGACACATACTCTGTTGTCAACAAAGACACTTTGAATTGCTTTCATCAGATTTCCGCCCACTCCATACAAAAGAAACACCCTCTGCAGCACTTCCCTGCCGATCCCTGAAGGCCTAAAACACATATTTTCCCTTCGATATCTAGATATCACCTCAGTTTCCAATAGTCAACTCTTCTCCTTCTCTACATGTGAGCCTAAGTACTTCAAACGCAGAACTTCCTCCAACAACTCCCGATCTATGTAGGCACTGATTCCGCTCGCATCTTTATTCTTTGAACATTTCATTGCTTAAATTTCACCAACATTACTCGCAGCTTCCTCCTGTCACATTGTACCAAACCGCGTTACGAGCCTCCAAAATTTCTCCTGCAAATCTACCACCAGTGCCTCATCGTCCTTAAACAAGAACTGACTTAACTGTCAACACCGCCGATTTGCTTCTAACAACTCTAAACTTTGATCCAATATTCGCGTTCATGTCCCTGACCACTCCAGCCAGGGCGATTGAACAGGCAGGGAGCATAGCGCAATTTTGTCTCAGACCCGCTTTTACTGGGAACAAAGCACTCGCCTCCCTTCATACCCACCCACCCTCCTCCCGTGCAGTCCTGTCACTTAGTGATACCCCAATTCCCCAACTGGTCCGAACGACTTAAAAATCTCCCCGAAGGGATGGGCCTTGCTTTATGAGTAGGAATGATTCTCTTAATGAGGGAACAACTTTACAGTTTGGTCACTGTGAGAGGGCGTGTTTTCCCAAATCCTTGACCCTCATTGGCATACAAGTAAATTCAGGCGTTATGTCAAACCATAGAACCCGCCCAAAATTCGTTACAACTAAAAGGCTACCATGGGCTACGAGAGTGTAACCTGGCCCCTCTTCGTTATCGAATCCGGGCCCATAATTGCTGGATTGCTTACTTTTGACAGACAGGTCAAAATGACATACACTTGTCGATGTCTCTCGGTCAAGTAATCTAATCTGTGAGCAAACTGAGGTTCGCTAAAAATAGAATCACTTTCGAGGGTGATGGACAATACACCAAGAAACGGTTTCTCACCTTGTAACCTAAGCTAGGGTTGACAGGCCTACATTGTTTCTCGCGCAGTGAGAAAGACTCAAGCTTTACGGGAATGTCTGAATAGACATTGAGACATATATATCTGCTAGCTGAGGTTGATCATAACACAAATATGCTTCCTTCCACTCCGTACGCAACTAGCCCACCGATCACACAATAACAATACCACGCCTTCTCTTGACTAACCTTTCTTCACGCCCGCCTTCCTTCCTTCACATACCACACCAAATTCCCATTTGCACATAAATTTCAACTTCGTTTTACTCACCGCCAGCACATCAAACTTCCTCATCATAAACATCTCACCAATCTCTCTCTACTTAATTTCATCAGTTCTACAGCCACGCTCATTTAGCGACTCCACTACCCCCGATCGTGTGGCGGACTTACGAGGGAGGAAATTACAAAGGAAGAAGAGATCCCAACCTCATCGCTCCACCTCTATTTGTCGCATCTTAAGACACGAAATGGGAACGGTGACATAAATTAAGTGTTCCTGGACTTCCTAACACTATATACACTAGCCAGGTCCTTAAGGATCAGCGTTCATGGAGAAATTGCAAAGCATGGCATATAGCCACATGAAATACGTCCTGCAGCAACTCTTTTCGGCACTTGCAGTCGGTATAGGATACAACATAACATTATTACACTAATATCAAAGTGAATCGTTATTCAAAACTTTGGGTATCAATCGAGCAGGAATTAGAAATTCGGGCATAGTAAGACGGAAATAAATCGAACGAGATGGAAAGATCATGATCTACAAATTATGACAGAAGTTACCGAAAACTTAAAATATTGTGAATAAATGGAGAGTAAAAGCAGAGGGCTAGGTATAACATCTTGGCGTCATTGCAATCAATCGCCCCATAGGTTTTACAATTTTCAAATATTTCATTTTGCGCAGCAACATTTCGACAACTTTTTACGTGAAGAAGTTGCGCGTTATGTCGAATGCTAAACGCTTACCAGCGAGTTCTTAAATTATTCCCGGTCACTCCGAGTGACCAGGAATAATGATTCCAAAATCGTTGGTAAGAGTTTCATACTCTGCATAACGCCATCGATGGTTGCAAAATCATTAGAAAGCGTTTCACTCTCAATCAAAACGGCCCGACAAATTTGACCAGAATCGCCGTTAAGAAGCTTCCGGATGCAGCACGTTTCAGGAACAGATCCCGACATTAGTACCAGCATATAAGTTACAAAATTGTGTTGTGGCATTGACACCACTACGAGTAAAACAGGGCCCAATATTGACCCTAGCATGATTAGAAGGATTCCCGGCATCGGTACCTGCTCGTTGCAAGACGGTGTCCAGCAATGACACCGGACACATAGGTTAAACGAGGAATAAATACAGAATATCTCAAATCAACATCGTGGGTTGCGACACCTAGCTTGGACCGAAACGCCTAATGTTGTCTTCTAACACTAGTAAACTGCGCCGTTCATTAACCCTGTTTATAATGTGTTGGTGCAAAACAAAGTAAAGGTCCTTTTTTGTTAAATAAAATCAAATAAGAATAGACTACCGCTCCGAGTAGACCGCATGAGTGTTCAATCACTTTCTGATGTTCGAACTCTACTAAGGAGCAAATTAAAGATTTTTACGCACGTGGCATGGGTCAGCGTCGCTCTTGCACACTTAACTTGCCTAGTTAGGACAACATGTGTATTTTCTATGTGTATATACGCTCCTAAATACATATGAATATCTTTTACACTATTTGCATTGCAATGCTGATGAAAGGGTGGAGTGGTTGATACATCAAACAGATCCAACTACAATATCCTGTGAGGACCATGATAAAAAGCGCACTACAAACAATGCAAAAAATACTGAGTGAACTCTTGCTGTTTTGATGGGGTCAACGCACGAATTCATCATAGAGTACACCGGGATAAAAACAGAAAGGGAAGGTAAAACACAACTTTCGCAGTAATCTGTCCGTTAGCACGCCCAACGACGTCCGTTAGCACGCCCAACGATGTCGGTTAGCACGCCCAACGACGTCCGTTAGCACGCCTAACGACGTCCGTTAGCACGCCCAACGACGTCCGTTAGCACGCCCAACGACGTCCGTTAGCACGCCCGCCCTACGACGTCCGTTAACACGCCCAGCGACGTTCGTTAGCACGCCCAACGACGTCCGTTAGCACGCCCAACGACTTCCGTTAGCACGCCCAACGACGTGTGACAGACATCCATAAGAAGCGTGAATGAACACAGCATTTTTTGCACAGAATAAAACGTGAATTATCAAAGTAATTGTTGTAAAACATACACCCTATGGCAAGACCTGTCACAAGATATAGCCAGGGAAAAACGTCCATAGCAGAGAGACAACGATGTAGCGGTGCCACAATTTCACGCCAGCTGAACGCGAGGCTCGAGTGCATGAGGCGAAGTCTTGTATGCATGCGGACGAGCGACTGCCGGGGCTGGCGGCACCGGAAAAAGATAAGCTGGTGCCGTTCGGCGACGGCGGAGGAGTGAACCGTACGGCAAGGCAACTGTGTTGTGGGAGGTGACACCCGAGAGAGAGGAAACCGTTAGAGGACATCGATAGGACGACCGGATGATCTTGGCACGACTGCTGAAATATACGAGCTGTAAACCTCAGGCAATATTCGTGAAATTATTTCAATTCGTAGGACGAATACATTTGGATTGAACTGAATAATGAAAACATTGTAAAATTATTAAACAGATGGAATAAATTGGCAGTCGTAATTTGTTTGGCTTCAGTTTGATGAACCAACTAGCGGAAAAGTGAGGCCGGATAACCAATTATTATTAATAAAACTATTCCCAGAACATCAGACTAATTAATCACGCACTCCAAAGAATACCAACGAGACAGAAATGGTTCACCAAGTACGGATCTCGAAGAAATAACATGAAGAGTGCTCAGTGAGACGCGATACACAACATCTATACGCATGATTCCCATACACAACATCTATACGCATGATTCCCATACACAACATCTGTATGCATGATTCCCATACACAACATCTATACGCATGATTCCCATACACAACATCTGTATGCATGATTCCCATACACAACATCTATATGCATGATTCCAATCCCCAACATCTATACGCATGATTCCTATACACAACATCTATACGCATGATTCCCATACACAACATCTATACGCATGATTCCCATACACAACATCTATACGC
>SDVV010041612.1:0-10418 GCA_016164225.1 Gammarus roeselii | reverse complement strand
CTTTAAATGTCACACTTTTGGAGAATAATCAAGCGCAGAACCACTCGTGACCGTGACAGAGGAGCTACTGACGCACCACCGTGATCGGAGCGCGAGCGTTGGCTTATCTGTAGATTACGAGGCGGCCATCGTCTGAGGCTGTTCTCTCATTGTCTGGTGGGATGGGCGGGACAGAAAGCGTCCGAGATTGCTTTCTCACCCAAGACTGACTCCCTAACGTGTTGCAACAAGGCTGCAGGAAAGACCGCCATATTTGGAAACAGTATGCCTATGAGAAATGTTTGATATTAAATGTCAATGTATGAATTATAGCTAAATAATGTAAAATATCCTACCAAATCAGTATAAATATATAGCTGAGCTCTAAATAAAAGCAATAAAACTTAAACAAGCATGAAGATATCACGTTTTCTCGAGCATCGTCTCAGGATACATATCATAACTCTAGTTATTTCATTGCTGATCATTTTTTATTTGATCGATTTGCAAATAAGCTCATACATATATAAACAAATCACGTGTGATGTGAAATTCGGTCATAACATGACAGCATATATAACAAACGAAAAAAATACCAGTGCGAATGATACATCAGAAGAAAATAACATTAAACTAATTAGATCTATGACACGTGTAAATTGATTAATACAACAGTGATCGGATCAAGTCGTTAGCAAGGTATGAATCGAATGGAGCAGTAGTGTCCGGAAGTAATACGAGATAAGGAGTGGGAAGAGACACAGTCGAGGCGTTCTATGTGAAAGGTTACATGAATGTTTAAGTGTAGAAACCTATGTTTTTAAATCAAATTATATTATAAAATGTATATTATTATTATCCTCATACACTCAGAGAACTAGCAATGAAATAGCATTACAATGCCTCATGCCTTGCATTGAAAAAGCGATAAAAAAATACCATGTATCAAAGGTGTAGGCGTTCATCAGCCCCTACTGGTTTGAACATCCCTTCCCCTTAGATAGAACTGTTCAAAGAAAGTGCAGGCTTTCATCAGCCCCTAATGGCATGAACACCCCTGCCCCTTAGATAGAACTGTTCAACGAAAGTGTAGGCATTCATCAGCCCCTACTGGCTTGAACACCACTGCCTCTTAGATAGATCTGTTCCAGAAAAGTGTAGGCTTTCATCAGCCCCTAATGGCATGAACACCCCTTCCCTTAGATAGAACTGTTCAAGGAAAGTATAGGCTTTCATCAGCCCCTACTGGCTTGAACACCCCTTCTCCTTAGATAGAACTGTTCAAGGAAACTGTAGGCTTTCACCAGCCCCTACTGGCTTGAACAACCATTCCCCATAGATAGATCTGTCCAAGAAAAGTATAGTCTTTCATTGGCCCCACTGGCTTGCCACCCTTTTTCCTTAGATAGTACTGTTCAAAGAAAATTTAGGCTTTCATCAGCTCATACTGCCTTGAAAACCCCTTCCCCTGAGATCGAACTGTTCAACGAAAGTGTTGGCTTTCATCATCCCCTACTGGCTTGAACACCCTTTCTCCTTAGATAGAACTGTTCAACGAAAGTGTAGGCTTTCATCGGTCCTACTAGCTTGAACACCCTTTTTCCTTAGATATGTTCAAGGAAAGTGTAGGCTTTCATCAGCCCCTACTGGCTTGAACACCTTTCCCCTTAGAAAGAACGGTTCAAGGAAAGTATAGGCTTTCATCGGCCTCTACTGGCTTGAAAACTCCTTCCCCTTAGATAGAACTGTTCAAGAAAAATGTAGGCTTTCATAAGCTCCTACTGGCTTGAACACCTTTTCCTCTTAGATAGAACTTTTCAAGGAAAGTGTGGGCTTTCATCGGCCCTACTGGCTTGAACCCCCTTTTTCCTTAGATAGAACTGTTTAAGGAAAGTGTAGGCTTTCATCAGCCCCTACTGGCTTGAACAACCATTCCCCATAGATAGATCTGTTCAAGAAAAGTATAGTCTTTCATCAGCCGGAAGTGTAGGCTTTCATCGGCCCCTACTAGCTTGAACACCCTTTCCCCTTTGATAGAACCTGCCCTAAGATAGAACTGTTCAAGGAACGTGTAGGCTTTCCTCAGCCCCTACTGGCTTGAACACCCCTTCTCCTTAGATAGAACTGTTCAAGAAAATTGTAGGCTTTCATCGGCCCCTACTGGCTTGAAAACCCTTCCACTCAGATAGAACTGTTTGAGGAAAGTGTAGTCTTTCATCGGCCCCTACTGGCTTGAACACCCTTTCCCCTTAGATAAAACTGTTCAAGGTAAGTGTTGGCTTTCATCATCCCCTACTGGCTTGAACACCCTTTCCCCTTAGATAGAACTGTTCAACGAAAGTGTAGGCTTTTATCGGTCCTACTAGCTTGAACACCCTTTTTCTTTAGATATGTTCAAGGTAAGTGTAGGCTTTCATCAGCCCATACTGGCTTGGACACCCCTTCCTCATTCATAGAACTGTTCAACGAATGTGACGGCTTTCATTAGCCCCTACTGGCTTGAACACCCTTTCCCTTAGATAGAACTGTTCATTGAAAGTGTAGGCTTCATCGGCCCCTACTGGCCTGAACACCCTTTCCCCTTAGCTAGAGCTGTTAAAGGAAAGTGTAGGCTTTCATCGGCCCCTACTGGCTTGAACACCCTTTCCCCTTAGCTAGAACTGTTAAAGGAAAGTGTAGGCTTTCATCGGCAGCTACTGGCTTGAACCCCCCTTCCTCTTAGATAGAACTGTTCAAGAAAAGTGTAGGCTTTCATCGGCCCCTACTAGTTTGAACACCCCTTCCCCCTAGATTGAACTGTTCAAGGATAGTGTAGGCTTTCATCGGCCCATACTGGCTTGCACACCCCTTCCCCTTAGATATATCTGTTCAAGGATAGTATAGTCTTTCATCGGCCCCTACTGGCTTGAACACCCTCTTCCCTCAGATAGAACTGTTCAAGGAAAGTATAGGTTTTCATCAGCCCCTACTGGCTTGAACAGTCTTTCTCCTAAGATAGAACTGTTCAAAGAAAGTGTAGGCTTTCATCGGCCCTTACTGGCTTGAACACCCCTTTAAGTTAGATAGAACTGTTTACCGAAAGTGTTGGCTTTCATCGGCCCCTATTGGCTTGAACATAATTTCCCCTTAGATAGAACTTTTCAACGAATGTGTAGGCTTCCATCAGCCCTACTGGCTTGAACACCCTTTTTCCTTAGATAGTACTGTTCAAGGAAAATGTAGGCTTTCATCAGCTCATACTGCCTTGAACACCCCTTCCCCTGAGATAGAACTGTTCAACGAAAGTGTTGGCTTTCATCATCCCCTATTGGCTTGAACACCCTTTCCCCTTAGATAGAACTGTTCAGCGAAAGTGTAGGCTTTCATCGGTCATACTAGCTTGAACACCCTTTTTCCTTAGATATGTTCAAGGAAAGTGTAGGATTTCATCAGCCCCTACTGGCTTGAACACCTTTCCCCCTTAGAAAGAACGGTTCAAGGAAAGTGTAGGCTTTCATCGGCCTCTACTGGCTTGAAAACCCGTTCCCCTTAGATAGAACTGTTCAAGAAAAGTGTAGGCTTTCATAAGCTCCTACTGGCTTGAACACCCCTTCTCCTTAGATAGAACTGTTCAACGAAAGTGTAGGCTTTCATCGGCCCTACTGGCTTGAACACGTCGTCTCCCTAGATAGAACTGTTCCAGGATAGTGTAGGCTTCATCGGCCACTACTGGCTTGAACACCTTTCCCTCTTAGATAGAACTGTTCAAGGAAAGTGTGGGCTTTCATCGGCCCTATTTGCTTGAACCCCCTTTTTCCTTAGATAGAACTGTTCAAGGAAAGTGTAGGCTTTCATCGGCCCCCACTGTTTCGAACACCCCTTCCCCTTAAATAGAACTGTTCAACATAAGTGTATGCTTCCATCAGCTCCTATTGGCATTAACACCCCTTCTCCTTAAAAAGACCTGCTCAAGGGAAGTGTAGGCTGTCATCAGCCTCTGTAGGCTCTTCACCCCTTCCCTATCATTCCTTCACAAAAGATCTGTGACGGCGAGTTCTCAAAGCATGCGCGTTGTCTTACCTTGTCATGCATGATGCATATGTAAGGAGGGCTCAAGGCTGGCCAGCAAACATACTTAGCACCACTCAGCAGTAACTCGCTGCAAGTTCTGACCCTACAAGTATGGGGATAGCAATGCTTTGGTGTCTTGCATTCAGTTTGATACTGTTCAGTAGTAGGATTGCATAGCTAGGTGTTATTGGATGCAGTTGCTGCTGCCAACACAACAGTTAGCTTTTTGCCTTCAGTTTAGTACGGTTGTGTAGTAGGATTGCATAGCTAGGTGGCTTCTTGCATTCAGTTTAATACTGATGTGTAGTAGGAACGCATAGCTAGGTGTTATTAGATGCAATTGCTGCCAATGCAACACTTAGCTTCTTGCCTGTAGTTGAATACTGTTGTGTAGTAGGATCGCATAGCTAGGTGTTATTGGATACAGTTGCTGCCAACACAACACTTAGCTTCTTGCCTTTAGTTTAATACTGTTGTGTAGTAGGATCGCATAGCTAGGTGTTATCGGATGCAGTTACTGCCAACATAACACTTAGGTTCATGCCTGTAGTTTGATACTGTTGTGCAGTAGGATCGCATACCCAGGTGTTATTGGATGCAGTTACTGCCAACACAACACGTAGCCTCTTGCCTGTGGTTTAATACTGTTGTATAGTAGGATCGCATACCCAGGTGTTATTGGATGCATTTGCTGACAACACAACCCTTCGCCTCTTGCCTTTAGTTTAATACTGTTGTGAAGTAGAATCGCATAGCTAGGTGTTATTGGATGCAGTTGCTGCCAACACAACACTTAGCCTCTTGCCTTTAGTTTAATACTGTTGTGTAGTAGGGTCGCATAGCTAGGGGTTATTGGATGCAGTTGCTGCCAACACAACACAAACGAGACACAACTATCAGAGAACAGAGAACTTACTATTTAAGTAGATCTCATTTAATATGGTCATAGTCATTTCTTTACTGAAATTCAAGACTCTGGATAACCACCCAACCCCGTTCTCAGATGTGACTGTCTCTTAACGTATTGCACCGGATTCTTAACATCCAATGCAAAGCCATAGAAAATTCAAGAATGAATGGTTCTAATTACGAGCTTAATGTTTACGAGTATATGGAAACATTACAGATTTATTGATGTAGATAAATACCATAAAGATATTTTTTTTGCTCTAAACGGACACATGATTCCCAATAATAAATTAAGAGTTATTGAGAGTTCATTAAATACCTTTATTTGCTGTTCCGGGGAACGGCGCAAACACCAGTTCTCAAACAGAAAGGTGAATAAAAAACACTCGCACCTACACACCACACCAGTATGGTCATACCGCACGATTCTCGGAACCTGACTAAAGACCGCTGACCTGAACATGTACTTTAATATTAGCATTTTAGACCTTGTAAAGCCACACAACACCACAGCAGTATACCAATGGAGGAAGGAAATGAGACGTAACCACTATGATCCCACTTTGTTTTACTTTTGCACTGGTTGGTTGTGATTGGTCGAGGTTCGACGATGTTAGATGACACGGTGATTGGTCGAGGTTCAACGATGTTAGATGACAACGATGTTAGATGACACGCTTTGAAAACATTAAAAAATTTAATCTAATGAACATTAGAGATTTCAATTAAATGTTGCGCCTCTTATTGGTCATGCGCGAGCAAGCCTCATCTTGAGGAGTGAGCGGAGTTTATATCGCATCACAGACTTTGACAAACACCTGAAAGCTGAGCGTGAAAACACCTTTGTTCTTACCCTTTGAGTAAACCTTTCAGCACTGCGAATGAATTATAAACAGTTTGCAGCAATGCTTGTTTTTGTCTTACATTCGTGGATGCTCAATCCCCTGCAAAGTAATTTTTACCTTCCATGCGGTTAGGAGGGGATATATACAATGAGTGCTGGGTTGTTTATCCGAATTGCATTCAGATTGAGTGAGATTCTCAATAAAAGATACAAATTGTAAAAAAATATACATCGTGATGCATGCCAGTCTTTTGTATAAATAATTTCATACTACATTGACGTAGGCTGAAAACTTGTATCGATAACCGAATTTTCTACCTTTGCTACATACCTTTGCTATTTACCGTTGCTACCTATCTTTCATACTACATTGACGTATGCTAAAAACTTGTATCGATAATCGAATTTTCTACCTTTGCTACCTACCTTTGCTATTTACCATTGCTACCTATCTTTGCTACCTACCTTTCATACTACATTGACGTAGGCGGAAAACTTGTATCGATAATCAAATCTTCTACCTTTGCTACCTACCTTTGCTATTTAACGTTGCTACCTATTTTTGCTACCTCCCTTTGCTACTTACCTTTCATACTACATTGACGCATGCTGAAAACTTGAATCGATAATCAAATCTTCTACCTTTGCTACCTACCTTTGCTATTTAACGTTGCTACCTATTTTTGCTACCTCCCTTTGCTACTTACCTTTCATACTAGCTACATTGACGTAGGCTAAAAACTTGTATCGATGATCGAATCTTCTACCTTTGATACCCCGCTGTTCCCATGCAGGGAGAGGAGGCGGAGGAGAGACATACCTGGAAAAGAATGGATTCGGGTCCAAGGAAAATTCGATCGGACGATCTGTCATTCAATTGTGCACCGCGGCCTGGTGACCAAACTAACCAAATCTCGTGTGTGAAAGAACACTCTTGAAAGGGTACCTGCTTCATCAAATTCTAAGGATTTTATTGAAGTAATATATGGAGTCGAAGTTCATTCATGGAATTGGTTGTAGCGGATAGTGCTGAACATTTACAAACGGAGGCCCATCAGGATACTGCGCTCAGTGGAGTTATTAGACTGGAGGAAAGTAACTCAACTTCAGCTGACAATTAATTCGTTCGCTTGAGTGGATTTCGAGCTAATGAGTATAAAAACATAAGTTTGAGTTTAATACATAACTTAACTTAGTTGAGTGTTTTTGAGGCTAGAAATACAACGAAATAGGTAAGTGACACGTGAAATATCTAATTGTTTTCTAGAGAAAATTTGGCACATAATGTAGACGTTGGAATTCTAAATATTGGCTCGACGAAAATATTTCAACTACTAAACCACGATAGAAAGTATGTTCGTCGTTCACGAAACGTCCACAAGCCCAGTCCATCAACCAAGAATATATAAATATAATTATTGCAGCTGATGTGTTTACACAACGTTTATTCGGGTACAAACAATCTCACGTTTTCCCGTTCGTAAATTTTACAACATGGACCATTTGTTCTCCTATAAACGGATAGCCGAACTTTTTGCCCGGACGTGCAAAGAGTTTAAGATTCATTAAAACATGTCCAAGGGCTCCCTCTGGTATAGTCTCTGGAGCTCGCTGCGTTGCAGTTTATCTCTAATAAACTTACGTGGAAATGACTATTCCGAACTCATTTGACGTGGCAACAAGTACAAAGTTCATGTACAGGAGTGAAAAAAACTCTTTACTGATTATGAACATTATTAGCCTCTTATTTTACATTAGTGAGTATCCACATGTAAAATTTTTCCCAGGAATAATACCCAAATAATACTCCAGAATAAGTTACATGACACGTAAAGTGTTGTTTGTTTTTTACGCTACAGACCAGCCTTGAATGGATGTTCTTTTGCTACTTCAAGTACGAATTAAATCGACACAAAACCGACACCTAGAAAGGACGCTCTGATCAAAATAGGATTTGCTTCTGAGTATATATTAGAGAGCAAGTTAATTGATTTCCTCAAGGATTTCAGCCAGTGTATTAAGCATCTACAATGAACATTAAAAAGCTCAAATGTTCTGTTTTGTTTTTTGATGTGCTGATGAGAGATTGCTTGACCATACACCAGCATTTATGTTGCTCAATACGCTAAAATGAACATCAACTAGAGTTTCAGAAACGATGAGCTGCCAATTTTACTGACCATTATTGAAGGTGCTCAAGGAGCAACATAGATAACTTAAGTTGCAGAAACGAGATTACCCAGGCTAGTAAAAATTATTTTCGGATCATGTAACTCTCTGTTTAGAGGTAGAGTTGATATTTGTTAATTTGGAACATAAAATAATCAAAATTGGGATTTGAACAGAGGAGAGTTCAACGCATGAGGATTAATGAAGGAAACAGTGATAAACTCCAACATTATTAGTCAGTTATGGACTAATACCTTATGTGTCATTAATATAGAATGAATGTCAATAAATACTAAGGGCAGTTCAAGCACTCATACATATGACGCATGGTCAGCAGCGAAGGACAACACGGTGATTACTAATCTCTGACGAAGGAACAAGCTAGACTTCTCGGCGCTAAGCATTTAATCGTTAACGAGGGCTCTATCTCTACCGCATCCTATTTGCAGTTGATGGTCAAATTTTGATGATTTCTTGTCCATGAAAACAAAGTTATTGGGACAAGTTATTATGAGGGGTATTATGAGCTGGAACATATTTTATGTATTTATCGGGTGGAAATCAATAAAATATAAACAATAGAAAATACTTCATGTCTAACATAAAACTGTTCATACACCTTCATCAATGTCGTATCGCAGGAACAGGACTGACCATCAAAATAACATTAATAATTACAACTCAGCAGCAGCTAGGTCATCCACGTATTCTTTATGCTGATTTAGCGCTGCTGATGGCAATAAAGTTGTTATAAAAAATAGACGTTAATTCAGGAGACAAATTTGAATTATTTTCGAATAAAAATGCCTACATCTTTTCTGTGTCACATTTCCTTGTCTTAAAACACAAACCTGCTCAGCTTGAAGAAACAATCTCGTTCTTGGGATAACTCTTCATGAAAATCTCTTACACTTTCTGTTCGATAAATGAGTCCATTTTCTTACAATTTAGAATCACGGTACAGCGCTGAAGAAACATTACGCGATCAAAGCACAAATCCAGTATCTGGAATAACTGCATTTGCATTTTGTGGCGTGTTCTGGTGGCAGGTTTCGCCATTCCAGCACGTTCCCTGTTCTTTATAACATCAGAGGGTTTGCTCTCACTCCCACACACCACACTCCAAGATTGATTGTTATCCTCGGTCCTTGGTGGCTCTAAATGAGACGCCTTTACACAGCAAGGAACTGGACAAATACCTCCTAATTGAGATGGAACATGACGACGCTACACTACAAATAGAACATTCGCATACATTTTCGAGCGAAATAGAGAAAATTCACATTTCAGACGCGAGACAGTGTGTATTTAGAGGTCAATATACTGAACTGTGTAGCTGTCACGATATTTATAGTGAAGCGAGACAGTGTGTATATAGAGGTCACTGTACTAAACTGTGTAGCTGTCACGATATTTATAGTGAAGCGAGACAGTGTGTTTATAGAGGTCACTATACTGAGCTGTGTAGCTGTCACGATATTTATAGTGAAGCGGGACAGTGTGTATATAGAGGTCACTATACTAAACTGTGTAGCTGTCACGATATTTATAGTGAAGCGAGACAGTGTGTTCATAGAGGTCACTATACTAAGCTGTGTAGCTGTCACGATATTTATAGTGAAGATGTTATTAAGTGTAACACCAACAACTCAGAATCGAAAAAGCGACCATAATTGAGACTTCATACAGGGTTCGTCAAAGCTTAATATGCACTGCGCTAGATCTAGCAACCACCTGATCATGATGAGTCTGTGTCCACTCTAGAAGAGGAATAATATGCACTGCGCCAGATCTAGCAACCACCTGATCATGATGAGTCTGCGTCCACTCTAGAAGAGAAATAATATGCACTGCGCCAGATCTAGCAAACACCTGATCATGATGAGTCTGTGTCCACTCTAGAAGAGGAATAATATGCACTGCGCTAGATCTAGCAACCACCTGATCATGATGAGTCTGTGTCCACTCTAGAAGAGGAATAATATGCACTGCGCCAGATCTGGCAACCACCTGATCATGCATGATGAGACAGCGTCCACTCTAGAAGAGGAATAATATGCACTGCGCCAAATCTAGCAACTACATGATCCTGATGCGTCTGCGTCCACCCTAGAAGAGGATTAATATGCGCTTCATCAGATCTAGCAACCACATGATCATGATGAGTCTGCGTCCACTCTGCAAGAGGATTAATATGCACTGCGCCAGATCTGGCAACCACCTGATCATGCATGATGAGTCTGTGTCCACTCTAGAAGAGGAATAATATGCACTGCGCCAGATCTAGCAACCACATGATCATGATGAGTCTGCGTCCACTCTAGAAGAGGAATAATATGCACTGCGCCAGATCTAGCAACCACATGATTATGATGAGTCTGCGTCCACTCTAGAAGAGGAATAATATGCACTGCGCCAGATCTAGCAACCACATGATTATGATGAGTCTGCGTCCACTCTAGAAGAG
>SDVV010041611.1:0-10419 GCA_016164225.1 Gammarus roeselii | reverse complement strand
CAGCTGCATCCCTCGATAGAAGAAACCTAAGGAGGATAAGTTCGCACAAAACTGGCCGTCAGGGATGTCTACACTCAGGCCTAAACTATTTTGAAAATGAAGCCCCTTGATTGAAGAGAGTGGATGGAAGCTCTCGGGACAAAAGGACACTTTACGGTGACAGTTTGAAGGTGGGAGACGCAGTGGTGAGAGTTATCGAGGGATTCAGACGGTATGAGAGGCGAAGAAGGAGAGAGAAATGTGTTACGGATGCGTCGCGATTGGACGCAATTAAAGAACAAACCTGTTTTTGTCACGAACTAAGAGGCAGTATAATTAATTGGGTTGATCCTTACAACATTCACTAGCAACGAAGAGAACACTTCTCAAAATGATTCCCTTGCAGAAAGAAATGAGCGAGGGATATCGGCGGCATATGTACGTACCATTTGTGAAATAAATACGTCGGGTATGAAATTTTCAGGATTTAGGGAGTTGAAATGTAACTAGGTATAATGAAAAGTATCACAATTACAGAAATATCGCACAACACTGATAATAAGAAATAACTTTTCTTTGGCGAGAACATTTGCTACTCAAACCTGCAGGTAAGGGTAGAAAGTACGTTACCCTGTACATCCCATCAAACACTGGATATTGTTGGAAGACTCTCTATTCTCCAATATTCAATATATCAAGACAAAAGAAAACGGTACATCGAACTATTGATTATCATCAAACAAGTAAAATAAGTGTGGGTCAATGACGTTTGGATTATCATTACAATATACTGTTGGAAGGGACCTAATAAAGAAACAGAAGAAATGCTCAACATGTGATTGCCCATTACATTGACTAACGTAATGTTTGGCACATGGATTACACATTTTGAAACATATTACATAGTTAGAATAACAGGTTACATATGCGCAGGATAACACCATCATGAGCCTTTAAAAGGTAGCTGATAATCAAACAGGTTCCTACATGTACGAGAGTAAATGAAGTGCAAGTATATGAAACAGCAAACAAACATTGGAAAGGAAATTACACAGGAATAACAAAGCTCGCATGGTTTACTGCATGAAAGAAGGCAATTACTGTTTACGAATTGATTGCACGGATAAGTTCTAACAAGTCTTATTCTAAAGCACGTTTTAATGAACTATCGGTTAGAAAGATTGAGCTTTTTTTTTCTCGTTTAATTTAATCTTCATTTAAATCAATTTGTATGTAGTTAGTTAAGTTATTATGGCTGTTTGTTTACAGTCAAACGTCTGGTGGAAACGCAAATGTGTAAATCCATACTATAAAACATACAATCTCGCTGCAGGGATGTCGTAAACAGAACACGAAGTTAGAAATAAGGTCTATCTTTGTAACAGGTAGGTAGTACATATGCTGCTATTCGTTATTATATCTGTAGCAATTGAATTCCAAGTTTTAGCGGCCTTGAATTAAATAACAATTGAGAGTAGGTTGATGAGTTACGGCGAATTTGCAAATCTGAAATGTTAAGAAGATTAAAGAAAGGGTTACTTCTTATGACTTAATCGTTATCGATATCAGTTAATTCAGTTGAAGCTTTAAAGATTAGATTAGAGTGACGAGGCTTTCTAGTGCGCTGGAGTCATCGTCCTTCTGGCGCCGAATGTCAAACCAGCAAACAGTGCTGCATCAAGTTAGTCTTTGTTCTTCTTCTTTTAATGTTCAAGTTAAGGTTTACTACTGCGCAAAGTCAAAGTACTTTACGCGGCGAACGTCTATGGTATGTACGGGTGCCACAGGAGGTACAGGAACTCCTCAGGTGCTGAGACCATATGGTCTCGGCACTCCCTGGATGGCAGTAATGAGGAATAACACACTACCTACCCTGCTTCAGAGCCCCAAAAATCTGAAGTAGTCCTCAAGGTGCGGGCTACGCGCTCCAACACCTGCTGAGGGGGAAGATGAAGAAGAGACAGAGAACGGGGATCCCATGCATGAGATCTACACTAGGTGTAGGGAATTTCACGCATGAGAACAGCAAGAATGGAAAGAAGAAGAAGGAATAGTCGTAGAAAAAGGTTGCATGGAAGAAAGAGCGCAATTTGGCTGTTATTTGCCACCCAAAAGTAGAATAGTTAGAACCGGTGTGTGAATGTTTGAGTGTGTGTCTGTGTGTGCGTGCGTGTGTATGTGTGTGTTTGTGTGCAGTGACTATTAGGAGAGTTGTTAAGAAGGAGTCTGAGACAAGTTTAAGGGAAATTTGAACTAAACGTAAAATGCAAATGAGGTAAATAAAAAGTCAAGCAAATCAGGATGGGGGAGAAAAGGAGAGATAGTAAAGGGTGAAGAAGAGGGGAGTCTGAAGGGAAATAAGGGTGTTCACCCCCCCGGTTGGGCCGTGACTCCGTGCGGCCCGTGAACCCAACAGATGCCTAGGGGGGGGGTTGAAGCTTTAAAACAAACACAGCAGGGGGAAGGTAAATGAGTTAGAAATGATCGGTTCCAAGGTTTGTATTGTAGATAGAAGCTGCACGTTCATACAAAATGAAATGGATGAACTGGTCTTTGGTGCAGAAGACTGTTCACAGAAGTTGTGCAACAGTTTCTAATTTTGTTGAGAATGCCACACGATTTGTAAAATGTCCCGTACACGGAAGACGTGACCTTTCCAGTAAGATTGTGCATACGTGAGTGTATATACGCATGTGTGTATACTTACTTGGATACTTGGAGGGTGTTCGCTTTAAAAAACTGGTTGCAGCGTAGCTGCCACCTGACCCACAGATGCGGGGACATTATCCCACTCCTTCAGTGACATCAGCATTTGCATGTTGCTGCCACATTCGCTAGTCAGATCCTGGCTCGCCGATACGGTGGAGTAGAGAGTTGTCCCCACAGTGGGGTATCCATTCATTAGAGGTTTATCAGATTGAACAGCTTAGGTGCCCGGCATGTGAAACTGTTAAATGCTATGGTTTGCATTTATTCATCGCCCGTCCGTTCTGGCACCTTAAAATAGCACATACTGCCAATTCTTGCCTGATTTCTCAATGTCACTTTCGTTGCCTTTTTTCCTTCACATTGACCGTGTAGCCCTCCAGAATTTTCCAAACGTATGCATGCACAACCATACAGGAATTGAACACCTTGGGATGAAGCGGCTGTTTGTCTGCACGTGTATAAATACTAACAATGTTACCGTAGGAACATTGGAACAAAATCCATCCCATCGATGGTACATCGCTCGTAGGCGCAGAAAATCAGTCTATTTCCTCGGCCAAGAAGAAGAAATAATACAATAAACAAAAACGTGAACATCGACGAGGTTTATATCACAGACATATACTTGACCAGCACAAGTTTCATTTACTGTAAAGAATGCGTCATTTCAATGGCTCCGTCAAGAACCACAAGTTGAGTTAAATAAGAGAGTTTAAAGCGGAGACTGCCTGATGCTCTAGTGAACCGATGTAGAGATTGACGATCCGGTCCATGAATCCAATTGGCAGACCAGAAGTGAAGTTTCCAAGCAAAAATAGAAATGAACCCGAATTAAAAAAAATCGAAGTCCTAAAAAGCTAAGTTGCATAACTACGTCAGCCGTACAATGTTGATAATACCAAAGCACGTCCAGTTATGCGAATCGCGAATCTGCTTTTCGCCATTCAATTATAAAGGCGATCAAATGTACGTACACAGTAAAATGAAATGAAGAGGACTGGTTAAATATGCCTGGGTTCCTATTCTGTTCTCGAAATAAGTCACCGTCGGTATTTTCAAGCCACGATGTCCCTAGACAGGAACAATTCTGTAAAGGAAAGGCGGCTGAACAATCGATGCGTCCGCAGAAAAACAAAACTAGAGCAGGAAAAGTTCAGAGCAAAGGAATCACTGCCACTGAGAAAATCAAACGGAATCTATAAATTTAGCAAATTGCTCAAATGCTAGTGTATTTTGCCAACTGTTACCGCAGAATAAAATAGGTTTACTTGTAAAAAAAAGTACGAGCCCCCTTACGGAAACGATTAAGCATTCGGAATCACAACGCATGTCTGTACCAAGCGATAAAGATGGGAAGTGGGTGAACACTCGGCCAAAGGGCGGAAAGGAGGAGACGATAATGGAAAAACGTATCTCGAACAGCTAAGAGGATTACATTCGCAGAAAAACTATAATTGCCGGAAGATATTACGAGGAAGTTTGAACCCTGACTTCAACAAGTTGGACGGCGATGGATTGCTGGGGGCGCAGACTAGGGGAGCTTCTGAGGGAGAGGGGGCAATGGTTAGGCTCTCTCGCAATGCAGTCACATGTAAAAATCGAACATCTCGACCCTTTGGCCCTTCAATTACATTCGTTTTGGCAGCCTAATGCTTAGAGCCCCGCAAAAAACGGATACTTCTTACCCTATTGATGCTCCGGTCAAAAAATTGAATCTCGCTCTTTTCACAGTCAGAAAATGAACCACTAAAATCATTTGCCCAGACACTTTGCTAGACTTATTCTTCGTATGATTCTGTACGCAACGTTGGATTTTAGGGATTTAACTTTTCGTCATCGTGAGCAGTTCTCGAGACGACATTTGCTGCTTAGATATACTTAATATTAACTTAGAGCTAAGGGTAGTTATAAAAGAAAGAAATATAATTAAAGTGATGAAAGGTCAACAGACATTCACTTCTGTTCAAGCACACATTTTTATAAGAAAACGAAGAACAGACATGTCCAACATGAAGATGTACATTACCTCACCACACATAATATTTCGCATGCGTAAACGCGTCGATTCTAAAACTAACTGCATAGTTAACATGACATGCAATGTATTGACAAAAAACATTTCAATGAGTCGTAAAAGATGGGCCAATAGGCTAAATGCACTTTTACATGAACGAGAAAACAGTTACTATGGGAGTATCAAAATGGAAAAAAGACATTGTCCTTAAAATAACGCTTAATAACCAATAGTTGACACGGTAAATTGCATAGAGGAAGCGAATAATAATTCGAGAATTTCTGCAAGGTCAAGTTCAACCGGGTTTAACGTAAGTTAACGTTTGAAGGTACAACAGACGCCAGAAATAGGGTCTTTTCGCGATGTGTTTCGGATATCCTTGCATGGTGATTGTAGGTTCCATATTATGAATATACCTACGGCTGTTTTCTCTAGGTCTAGAATAAACGGCTACATGTGTATGCGTACGTATGGCTTCTCCATGCAGAGCAACCGAAAACAAAACACAAAAAGGCCAAATTTTTAGCGACTATGGTACCTAAACTGCTACTAGTCCTTATATGTTTGACAATGATGAGTTAGGGTGAATTTGCAATTCAATATTGTTATGAAGATTATACATAAAGATATCAATTTAGGTGAATTTATTGTTTTCTAGGTAAACACTGCAGGCGAAAATTTAATAATGTGACAAAATAAGCGAACATTCAATTGACACAAGAACGTCAACGAGTGGTCACGACTGGAAGCATGTGAGAGGGTTGTAAGAACACATTCTGACAAAGAATGATAAGTATAAGGTTTATTTTGCAGGCAAATGAATAGACGACTGTACAGTAAGTCAAAAAGAGATGAATTAAGCAATACTGCAAAAAAAAAATCAAGTTGTTTGACAATTTCAAATTTTGTTTAAGATGCCACATGATT
This sequence comes from Gammarus roeselii, assembly GCA_016164225.1. Classification (NCBI taxonomy): domain Eukaryota; kingdom Metazoa; phylum Arthropoda; class Malacostraca; order Amphipoda; family Gammaridae; genus Gammarus; species Gammarus roeselii. Next base: position 4,790 of record SDVV010041611.1, on the reverse strand, counting down.
TGGATCACTTCCCGAAAATATAAGACACGTGAGGTTTCCAGTTAAATCTCCAGTCTACAAATACAACACGAATCTTCGTTTTTGCTAAGCAACAAATTGACCTTTCAATTTGACCCTTGTGTTAGAATAATGTATCTTCCTTCAGGAAAATATCACGACCTGCATCTAGTCGACATATAGCGTCAACTTATTAAATGTGAACTAGTTTAAGTTAATTACGACAAACTTCATGGATTTTGAGTGCGTCGGGATAATTTCCCTGCTGGAGTGACACATTGATAAGCAGGGTCAAGGGAGCTAAAACAGTCGGGCCAGGTATAGCTTCAACTACATAGGTTGGGAGGTTAACTCAGATGGTGCAGTTATTTTTTAAACTTTTTACTCATTGCTTTCAGTTAGTTTTGGTCGGCAGTCATAAACTGACTGTTCGAGGATTGCAGTCTCTGAATAATGATCAGCTGAAATGTAGTTGCTAATAATAGATCCATTTAGAGTACCAGCCATACTATTGAAGTACTTATTGAAAGCATTTGAAATAGTTTGTGGATCATTGATGACAACATCAATAATAACTGAACTCGAATTACTGTATTTTTTTACAGAAGGTTTCTTATAATTTTCCAGACTTCAGCGCTATTTCTCTGAGAGGTCTCATGAGATTTTGAATATAATTTTCACGATCAATAGAAGTCAGTTTCGTGAACGCATTTTTGTAAAGTTCATTTTAATCTTTACGCATGAGCGGATGCTTTTTGAATCCACGGTAGTCTGCCTTCGTTCTAATTTATTTTCCAAGTTAACACGGTGTCATCTACAGATTCTTAGCTTATTTGGGGCAGAGTTCTTTTGTTATATGAAGAAAATGCACTCAGAACAGCTTAATTAGCACACTGTGGAACTGTGTAACAGCATCACTTGAGTTTACTATGGATATTATATCATTAAATTCGTGGGCTCCCAGCGCTGCCCTAAAATGAGAAAGTTACGGGCGCTCTATAGGTCATAACAGACGGATAAAAGTATTCATGAGAAGTCGGATTTGAATAAAAAAATAGGTAATGGTCGGTGGAATATGAAATGATCACAGCTGCACGAGTGATGCAATTAACGTCGCTGGTGAAAAGACTATCTAATAAATTTGCAGGTCCAGCAGTTGTGCGCGTTGGTTCAGTAACTAATAGGCACAAACCACGCAAAATGTGACTGAATTTATTACAATAGTCGGTAACTGAATTCAATCAATGATATTGAAGTAAATTTACAATGAAATCGATCATCACCTCCAGAGAGCAGTTGTCTGCCGACGTTTGAGAAGCTTTACGGTGAACCGTACCTTACATTATTGGCCTGATCAAAGAGAGTTCAGGTTCAAGTGCAACAGTCAGCCTGTTATTAATAAATAAACCAAACACAATGAAGATTTGCATACAGTAAACAATACAAGCGCATGTATCATAGTTAAAATATTATATATTGAAATGGCTGCAATAGTTTTACAATAAGCATATGTCTTACTGAGCCATGCTGTAGAGTTTGGGCTGTAAACACACGTCTGCTTAAGACCAAGTCAATAATCTTTCAACACAAAATTTGAAGTCCTCATTTCCTCGAACAGTGACCTATTGTTTGCAATAATAGTGAATGATACACGTTTTTGTTGTGCAAGGTCGTTAACCGAACTTGTGTAGACTGAAACGTTGGTCGCCTTCTTGGCGTCTAAAATAATTATCATTATACTGTTTTACAAAGTATAAAACCAAAAAACTTTACATAGTTATGCTAGCCGTACCGCCTGGGCTCTAGTAAAGGACAACATAGAAAGAAAAAGTGACGTCCTTAAATGTGTACGAATGCCAGTCATATTCGCTAAAAAAGCACAAAAGGATACCGGAATGTGGAGTTGAAAAGTCAGTTGATTCTGCCCAGAGAATTTACACTGAAATCCAATGTGCAGCTACCGACTCTGGTGATGGACTTCAGAACACAGAACTGTTGTTCCAGAAAATACAAGTAATATTAGTGCGGGTAAAATAATAGAAAAGGGAAATAGTAAATAGAAACCGCCGTAGCAGCTCTTGTCGGATTTGTAGCGTATATCAGAATAGAAAGTATGGGTTAAATTCACCTCAGAGTTCGTGTGTTCAGTACCTTTAGTGCATTCACTGGAGAGTCATTCAAGCATTACAAACCGCAAATATTAAAAAAGAGTTTTTGGATATTAATGCTCAGTACATATCCAAGACCCGGACTATGTGCTGCGATAAGGTATATCCAAGACCCGGACTATGTGCTGCGATAAGGTATATCCAAGACCCGGACTATGTGCTGCGATGGGTTATATCCAAGATCCGGTCTATTTGCTGCGATAAGGTATATCCAAGAACCGGACTATGTGCTGCGATAAGGTATATCCAAGACCCGGACTATGTGCTGCGATGGGTTATATCCAAGGTCCGGACTATGTGCTGCGATGGGTTATATCCAAGACCCGGACTTTGTGCTGCGATTGGTTATATCAAAGACCCGGACTTTGTGCTGCGATGGGTTATATCCAAGACCCGGACTCTGCTCTGCGATGGGTTATATCCAAGTACCGGACTATGTGCTGCGATGGGTTATATCGAAGAACCGGACGTGCGATGGGTTATCATACAAGACCCGGATCATGTGCTGCGATGAGTTATATCCAAGATCTGGACTATGTGCTACGATGGGTTATATCCAAAACCCGGACTATGTACTGTGATGGGTTATATCCAAAACCCGGACTATGTACTGTGATGGGTTATATCCGAGACCCGGACTATGTACTGTGATGGGTTATATCCAAGACCCGGACTATGTGCTGCGATGGGTTATATCCAAGACCCGGTCTATGTGCTGCGATGGGTTATAATACAAAACACGGATCATGTGGTGCTATGGGTTATCAGAAATTGTGTTACTATCATGCAAACTAGTGAAATTATTCAGCAAAGTTAACTGCGAGCAAGGCTCAAGGCAATCCGTGATTGTAGGCAATGGAGGAGGATGAGCATTGGAACCATGAACAATGTCTGCATCCTCAGAATGCCGGGAGCACTTGCTGTTTCCAGAAGCATTGTTCGCTCTTACCTAAGTTAGCTACCTACCCTTTCAAATGAATGAAATCCTTCGATTTAGAAAGCAGAAACTTCTATACGTCAGAAGATATCAGAAACCTTCAGCCCTTCCATTGCGCAACTAACCTTTTGTGGTATGTTAAACCGTCAACCTTCTCTTTCAGAACCCAACCTATTTGCTCTTGCCCTTTTCGTGCCACCATTCTTCGTAAGCTGCCCCTCGTAATGAAATAAAACCCTTAGGTATTAAAAAATTTCCTTACGTCTGACCGTAAATCTAAACCTATCTTCCATGACGTAAATTCGTTGCTTGTAATGAATGAAACCCTTAGTTCTTGACCATTTCATGGCCAAAACTCGAAACGGTTTTCCTAGAAAATTTCTTCCTTTGTATTGCATAAAATTCTTAGCTGCTGCCCATTTTATGCCCGATACTCTTTACGAATCTCCTACTATGTAAATTCTTCCTCTGTATGAATAAAACCCTTAGTTGCTGCCCCTTTCACGACAAACTCTTGACCCATCTCCTCTTACGCAGTCGCTTTCTCGTGAAGCATGGAACTCTGCTCACGTTCTGTAGATGACCAAAACTCAGACCGATCTCTTCCCCTTCCAAGTCGGAGAACAGCCCCTCTTACCTTAGGCAACTGCCCCTTCCTGATGTCGGAAACTTGAGACAGTTCCAAGACGTTTCCATCCTGCACGTAAGAGGAAAAATCGTTAGTCTCTTAACTCCTAACATATATTTTCTGGATACTGTGAGCCAACATGATTATTTCAAGAAAAGGTTTTCAAGACAATACTTCAATGTTCTGTGAGTAGGTATTCAAATAGCCACATTGGGTTTTGATTGCAAGGTAATTCACGTTTCCAAACAATTGAAGGGCTGAGAAACGAAGTTGCATGCACGCTAACATCAGCCGCTCTAAGTTATTCCTGCTGGAACGCGAATGAAGTTCTGTAACTCTGCTCCAAGCCGGTTCAATTTATGTAATAAACAGTTCGGTGGAACAAAAGGGCAATTTGAATGAAGACACGTCAACTCAACGGGCAATTTAAGAGGATATCTGGACAGAAGCACTAAATAATGAGCAAGCGTTCCCGAAGTTACAAAAAATATTTTGTAAATGAGTAAAAAAGTGTTGCTGTGTAAATAAAAGGGTCGTTGAAAAATATGACAAATCTACTTACAAAATATCGCATACATCAATTCCCCCCCCCCCCTCCATCCCATTTAAGCTGTACATATACACTTGCAAGGAATTAAAATTGTTCTATTTTCATTTCCCTCAAAGTTCCAGTCGTTATTACTGACCCGCCCTTCACTCTTCCAGTAGACGAAGAAGCCAAATTCATCCACCTTGAAGAGGCAGTCGGGCTCGAGCTCCGAGTTCTCCTTGTCCTGGGGGATAGAGGTGAAGTTGTTCATCGCTATCCGAATACACGTTAGTTATAGAGGTGAAGTTGTCCATCGCTATCCGAATACACGTTAGTTATATTTAAGCGCCACTTCATCAGTGCTGTAGAAGTCACTTGAGTACAGGTAATAAAAAAGAGCTATACCAATAGCTGGAGTGTCCAGTAGAAGGAAGTATCGCAATGCTCAAATATTAATGAACACCAAAGAAACAGATTAGCATCCTATTCAGCGGGAAATTCATTACTATACGTGTGTATATATATGTATAT